>PVIA01012702.1:0-36014 GCA_004024845.1 Tonatia bakeri | reverse complement strand
AGGTTAAGAATAGTATGGGAAATACAGAAGCTAAAGAACATATTTATGACCCATGGACATGAACTAAGTTGGAGGAATGCTGGTGGTATGGGGGGGTACAGGACAGAGGGGAATAAAAGGGAGAAAAAAAATGGGACAACTGTAATAGCATAATCAGTAAAATATATTGTTTAAAAAAGAAGAAAAAAATTGGCCATATATTGAAAATTATTGAAGGCAGGTGATGAGTACATGGGTACATTATATTAATCACACTATTTCTGTGTATATTTAACTTTTTCCATAATAATAAAAAGTGTTAACATATGGCAGTTCTAATGTTAGGCAATGTCTACTTACAGCTGTATTGGTTACAGGATTCAAAATATGTTTTTCCCCACCTAGGTGATATCACAAAATATCACCCTTTAGCTATACTAAGGCTGTTCAACTAAACGGTCATAGGATAGTAAATGAGCCTCAACAGTCATAGGATAGTAAATGAGACCTGGCCACAGTCTTGTCATTAGAGATGAGAAAATAAAAGTCTATAACTGTTTGAATCCTGTGAGATTTTAAGACCCATTTTAGTGGTAAATAGCCAGAATTTCTATAATAAAGATAGGATTTTTTACACCTTTAAAATTTTAAGGCAGATATTATATAATTAAACTGCTAGGAAGAAAAGATGAAAGTTTACTTAAGAATAATAAATTTGCTGCCCTGGCTGGTGTGGCTCAGTGGACTGCACGCCAGCCTGCAAACCAAAGGGTTGCAGGTTCAATTCCTAGTCAGGGCACATGCCTGCATTGCAGGCCAGGTCCCCAGTAGGAGGTGATCGAGAGGCAACCACATATTGATGTTTCTCTCCCTTTCTTTCTGTCTCTCTTCCCCTCTCTCTAAAAATAAATAAATAACATCTTTTAAAAAATAATGAATTTGGGGTTTTCTGAAGAAATTAGGAATGTTAGTAAGAAGCTGGGTCTGAGCATGTAAATTTTAATTCAAGTATATGGGAAAACCCTACTATTTATCTTTAATATGTAAAAAAACTACCTTTAGCTATAGGTAGTTATACTAACTTTAGCTCTGTCCCCAAATCAAGTCAACTATAAGTGTAGAGATGGAAGTAGTTAATGCTGGGTTAATTTTCTCATGACAGGAAGAAAGATAGCAAGAAGTCATGGAAAAGTTCTTGGATGAGTTCATATGACATTGTCAAAGGCCATAAAAGCCATCATTATCTGATATATACCAGTCTCCTTAGTTTTCCCAGACTAAGAGCCTTCTCATTTCCAGAAAGTGAGATTTAGGTAACTGCAACGATTTAAAATAAAAACAAGTATGCTCTAAGACTGAGAAAGTCTGAGAACACTCTGCAGACTGAAAAGACTTCTGTCCATATTGTCTAGTTAGTAGCAACCTGAGGACAAAACTAGAGTCTTCTCTAATCGTGCCAAGAACACTGGCTTCAGGCTTCCCCCTAAGCCCTAACGCCCATCCAGTAACCAATCCCAGGCAAACCACGAACCTCCTTGAGCTTCAACCTTTTCTTTTGCAAAATGGGGATCCAAGCTGTCCTATCCTCTCCATGGGATATGGTAAGAATCAAGTAAAACGTTTATAAATCTGAAATAAAACTATCGGAGTTTTAACATCATAGTTTAAAATATAAAAATTACATTATTATTGACCGAAGTGAGAGAAAGCAAGGTCCATATTAATAACCCAAAAAGGTCTAGGAATAGCTGCTTCGAGAAATAAAACTGTGCTGGCTCAAGAGATAATGAAACATATGACTCAAAGACTTTAAGGATATAGTCTACAGAAAGATTAATATCTTTAAACCTAAATCAAATGCTGAAGGAGAGTTGATGGAAACAAGCAAAGCCTTTTGAGAAGAAGCAGCAGTATTTAGGCCAGGATCTAAGTCTCTGAAATCCCTGCTATGTAGTTAAATTGAAAGAAAATAAAAGAACCAAACAGATTTTTCTAAAGATAAAAGAAAAGTTTGAGATCTCTAAGTTAGACAGCAAGGTAAACCATCAGTCAGAAGGGTATGTGGATGTCCATAAGGGTGACTACGGTCAGAGGGGTGTGTGAGTGTCCAGGGACAGAGGCAGTGTCAGAGAGAGTGGGATGGTTTCCCTCTCGTTCCTGCTGGAGTCATTATTCCAATATTCCCCTCCTGAATTTCTCTCTTGTTGCTCCAACCCACTGTCCATGTAAAGGATAGGGAACAGAGAGAGCAGTGTTAAAGGATGAAAAGAGAAAGAGAGTAGCATTTCTCCTCTATTTCAACTAGTGCTTAAATTTTCAAGCAGTTAAGGCTAGTGCTTGAGTACATAAATGGAAAACTAGAGTCCTTAAGGTAACAAAGGGTGGAGAGGGAGAGGACAAGACTCACATTATATCAAGCAATCCATGTGGAGATTGAAAACTTTGCAATGATGACAATCAATGAAGATATGGATCAACTAAAACAGCTGACAGTGACAACCCTTTCATCTTTGGAAATATCTGTATTGAGTCTGTTTAAATAAACTGTCATCTGCATAATATTAATATCAAACATTCTGAGATGATACCAAGAATGTTGTTGTTATTATTATTTTCTACTATAATTAGGTACTTTGACCACCAAACTTGAAAGATTTCAAGATACACTTTCAAAATAACCTACCTGCAACTGCATAACCACATAGTTGAAGCGATCGTTCCTCCCACAGCCAATAAATCTACAAACATGATCTTTCCCTGAAAAAAAAAAAAAAAAAACACAACAGTGGGAAATGTTATATATAGTTTCTCTTCTAAAAAATTAATAATTTGTTTTCTGTATAGTATTTTATGATTGAATAAAAAGAACCTGTCTTAAGAAGCTTAAGAACAGGAAATCTGTATTACTCATATTTTCTATCCACCTCCCCCCAGATCCTACAGCTCCTTGTCTAGTCAAATAAATGTTTATTCAATGAATAAATAAGCAAATGAATGGGTGGAAATGAATGATAATTTACTTAGAAAGAAAAGAATTAAGAGGTCATTTCAGATCAAGCAACCCATTCATTATATATATTCATATGAAAGCACAGAAGAACAATAAGTAAGAACTTTGTTAGGAATATAAATCCTGAATTTTAATACAGTCTGCTATTCACCATTATAAGACTTCAGTGAGTCACTTAATGTGCCTTGGCTTCAATGACCTGAATTAGTACAATGGTTTCAACCTGAGTTACACATGTGAAATCCAAGGAGGTGCTGCCTAGGCCTAGGATGCCGAGGGAAGCAGAGGCAAAACAGGTAGAAATCTGGGGTTATGTACCTGATTCAACAAAAGTAAACAAAGCTTTTAAAAGAGGATCAAGACTGGTGGGTTCCAGAGGCAGAAGACAGCATCTGGCTGTAGCACAGTGAGTAGAAGGAAACCAAAAAGAGATGGCACAGAAGAAGCAAGCAGGCACCAGGTCCTGAATGGTCTGGACTCCATGATAAGGAATCTGAGCCATATGGGTAGGTCAATGTTTTCCAACCCTGGCCGCTTATTAAAAATAATCAGGGAAACTTTTCAAAAATTCCTAAACTCTGTACTGACTCAGAATCTGTGGGGGAAGATATACAATATGAGCTTCTCAAAATGATCCAAATGAGCCTCTAAATGATCCAAAAGCAGGTGGGCCATGAATGAATACTTGAAAACTACTGCTAAGTAATGAGAAGCATCTAAAAAATTTTGAGATAAGGAAAAATGTACTTAAAACTTTGCATTTTAGAACACAGCTATGGTGGCAATAAGGAGGACAGACTAGAGAGAGGTCATTTCAGGAGTCAGAAAGGTCATTCTGGGAATAATTACAATATCCCAAGGGACTGAATAAGGGTTTGACTCTTAAGTATCACAGTATAGACAGAAAAAACAGGATAATCTGAGAGATATTAAGGATGTAGTTTTTGACTAGAAATTGGTACAATAAAAAGTTGTACCAAAATCAGTGAATATAGTAGGTTGTACAGTAGAAGTTAACGAATATTAGAATATGGTGTTTGAGGATAACCAGCTGAATTCAGTAGACATTATAATTTCGAGCCCAGTAATGAGACCAAAAACTGAGCTCCAGAAAGAACATTAGGGAACCACTAGTTCATGGAAGGTCCATGGACCTACAAACATAGATGGAAGATTGCCAAGTTGAAAGAATACAGAATGAGAAGAAAAGAAACCTAAGAACCTAAGAACAGAATTCTAGAAAATGCATCATTTAAAGTATGAGCAAAAATAAAATTACCCATGAAAGAAACAGAGTAATAGCCTGAGACATAGGAAGAAATTATGAGAAAGAGGTAACACAGAAACCAGAGAAGAGGATTTTAAGGTGAAAGTGGCTTATACAAGAGCTATAAAAGGGCTGAAAAATGCTCATTAACATAAAAACTTAGGTCACCAGTGAGTCGAAGAGGCAGGAGCCAGTCTGTAATGGGTTAAAGAGTAAATGGCATGTGAGACAATGAGGCAACCTTTGAAAAAGCTCGAGGAAGTCACAGACCGATAGCTAGAGAGCAAGATTTGGTAGATTGATGAGAAATATATCTTAACAGGAAAAAAAAAATTTGTCCACTAGGGTAAAATATAAATGAAATGCAGACTTTAGTTAATAATTCCACATTTCTCTTTTGCATCTAAGTTATCACATTGTTCTCTCATTCTTTGTGCTTTGTTGAAAAGAAAGAATAGGTGCAATGGGAACAATAATTCACAATGTGTATAATACATGTTCAACATTTTACATGTTTGCAAAACTATAAATTATAAAAGGATAAAATGATCAATTGGCAACTTACTATTTTCCTCAGCTTCATGTAAACAATTTAAAAATATCTTCCTCTTATTATCCATTCTTCAAGATTCTACCTTCCTATCATGCAACATTTAAATGTAGTATCTCTATTACAAAGACATTTCAACCATCTAAAAACAAAAGGCGACACTAGATTTAACTCCTCCTAGAATACTCTTTTAAAAATATCTTTATATTAAAGTTATACATCTCTTGATACTAAAACCACACTACTTTTAAAAAGAAAAAAAGCATCCAATAAACTGTAACCATTTCCTGAGTAACCAGAACACAAAGTCTACAGTAGCAAATTTTTGATTGATCACCAATACACCTTCATTGCTTTAGGTAAGAGTTTAATGAGTTCTTATCTCATACTTCCTGGCAGAGTATACTACTGCTCTGCTATTTCAGATATATGCAATTAATTAAAATACTTTAATAAAGTTAGTTCAATAAACATGTGCAAATTTTGGGAAGCATGGAGACACTACAATTTAATTGGAACAGCAACTTCACCACCACTTAGAGCAATTGTTAAAATAATTTTTGTAATAACTAGTACAAACTTGGTGTCACCCCATGTGTACAGGGAACATAGCTCTCTATTCTGGTACCTACCACAGTATGTGGCCAATAGTGAATTGCTCCACCTATTTGCACATGAAAAAAATTAATAGAAATAATAATGGCTAAGAAAGCATGCATAATAGGCAAGCATACTGTGCCAGGCATTATATTAAATGCTTTAACATGCATTTAATCCTCACAACCTAATAATGTAAGTGTTATTATTTTTCCTACTTTTCAGATGTAAAAATAGATGCTTAGTAAGGTTAAATACTTTGCCCAAGGCCCCACAGCTGGAAAATGATGGAGCGGTTTGATTGCAGAATCTTTCTTCTTAATATTATGATATAAATAATTGAAACAGATTTTCAGGTGTGACAAAACACAGACAAGAAGACCTACTATGTGCCAAACACTAAAGTAGGCAGTAGAAATATAAGATAAATTAAGTAAGGTCCACATGCTCAAGGAATTCACAGAGATACATAAACAAAAAACTGTAATACGGTATGATGGGCTCTATGTACTATGGATATACAGAGGATTGGAAAATTTTGTTTATGAGGTTTTTCATGAGAGTTAAATCACTAGATTTTAAAATATGAGGTGAGAAGAGCATTTAAGAGCAGGACACCCACAAAGTCTGAAGGAGCGAAGTATATATAAAAGATGATTAAAGAGTTAATAGGCTAGAGGGCTCAATAAGGGTTCAGAGGTGGCCACACAAAAAGTACACTGAAGTTTTGTATGCCACATAATGGAGTTCACATCTGACTCATTATTCGATAATGGGCAGGGGTGGGGGATAGTTCAAAGGTTTTCAAGCAGGAGAGCTACATGATTTGGCCTGTGTTTTGGAAAGGTAACAGTATTCACCAATATACGCTAATTTGTGGAGGAGATGAAAGGCAGAGAAATCAATTAGGAAGTTAATACAATACTCCAGGTAAAAGGCGAAGAAGGTAAGAATTAAAAAAAAAGGAAAGATTTCAAATTAAGCTTTTAAAGACAGAATACATAGATTATGGGAAAGAAAGAGGAAAGTGAAGGAACACTTTTAGCTGAAGCTAAACTGACAAGATAAACCACATGAATATACATCAAGACAAAAATTGTGGTAAATGAAGAGAGGATAACGATTTCCACTTTGAGGATTTTGCACTGGTTTATCTACAGGACATGAAAGTAAATGTTAGAAATGTAGATGTTGAGTTTAACAGAGAGGTCCACTATAGAAGGTAACAGACCTGTGTATTGTCTGAGGTAAGGGCTGATTGCCCACAGAAGATGGGTAGTAAAAGAAAACTGCATTGGTCAATGCCAGAACACCAACATGTTGGGGGGAAATGGGAACCCATGAAGGAGACTGAGAAGGGTATGTGGAGCCCAAGGAGTTTTATACCTCACAACTTCCACATTTCCTGTAAAGAACTAAGCAAAATAATCTCTAAAAATGAGCGAAGCAGGGTAGGTTATACTTGAAGAGAATGTTAACAAATTCAAAACAACTGCTATGGAGAAAAAGAAAGAAAGAGAACCAGGTAAAAGTCCTGAGTAGAATCCAGATACCAGAACTATAGGTAACTTTTATGGTAAATTAGGCAGTCTACTAAGTCCTATCCAGTTGGTAAGCAAACAAAAAGCAAACATTCCTACATTATGCATTACTAGATCTGATCATGACTTAGTAGGAAAGGGCCAAAAATATTATAGAAACAATTCAAAGTCCTTGGGTAAACCATTTTATACACTTTTAGTCACTCTCACTATAGGAGACACCTAAATAATCTCAATGACACTCTAGAGGAGGGCTCTCTTATATAGAGGTGACGTCAAACTCAAGCCAACCTTCATTTTATGTCTACCTAATTAATTCCCATAGGTTCTCATATATAAAGGCACCAGAATGTAACAGATAAATGAACTTGATTTCAGTATCTTAAGCCTATGCTGCCTGTGTTTTGCTTGTTTAACCCCTAGACTGTAAGTACTTTAAGGGCAGGGACTCTAGTACCCAGCTCTGCACAGGGGACATACTTTAGTATGAACAGATGACTGAATTCAAATTTTGAAACAGCTTTAATGCAACATTATTAACATATCAAAAAAATAACCCATTTAAATGATAAAATTCAATGTTTTTTTAGTGTATTCACAAACTTCTGCAATGACAATCATTAGAGCACTTTCATCAGCACTACCCCACTCCACCAAAAAATCCATACACCTTAGTAGTCTCTTCCTGTCCCCCAACCCCACTCTCCCAGCCTTATGAGATCACTAATCCACATTCTATTTGCCTGTTCTGGACATTTCATATAAATGAAATCATTCAATTAAGTGCTCTTTTGTGACTGTCTTCTTTCACTTAGCATAATGTATTCAAAGCTCATCCATGTTGCAGCATGTCTCAGTGTTTCATTTCTTTTTCATTGTTGATAATATTTCATCGTATAGATACACCACATTTTGTTTAGCCATTGATCAGCTGAATGTCCATTTGCATTGTTTATACTTTTGGTTATAATGACTAATTCTGCTATAAACATTCGAGTACAAGTTTTGTGTGGACTTATGTTTTCATTTGTTGGCTATAAAACTGAAAGTAGAATTGCTGGATCATATGGTAACTTCATGTTTAATCTTAAGCAAACCATAGGACCTTCAGAAGTGTTTTCCAAAGGAGTTGTACAACTTATATATTCCTATCAGCCACATATGAGGGTTCTGCCTTGGCCAGGTAGCTCAGCTGGTTAGAGCACCATCCTGATAGGCCAAGGCTGTGGGGTTCAATCTCCAGTCAGGGCACGTATAGGAAGCTACCAATGAATGCAAAGTGGAACAACAAATCGATGTTTCTCTTTGTCTTATTCTCTCTCCCTCCCTCCCTAAAATCAATTCATCAAAACGAATGAGGGCTCTAATTTCTCTCTTCTCACCTTTTCTTATTTATTTATTTATTTATTTATTTATTTATTTATTTATTTTTATTTATTTATTTATGTTGTACTTCCCATTACCATTTATCCCCCTGGCATCCCCCTACCCCTGCAATCACCACACTGCTGTCTATGTCCAAGAGTCCTTTTTCCTTTTTGCTCGATCCCCCCACCCCCCTAACTGCCTCCCTAGCTGTTATCCTGCTCTCTATTTATGTGCCTGTCTCTATTTTGCTTATTAGTTCAGTTTGTTCATTATATTTCACATATAAGCAAAATCACATGGTATTTGTCTTTCTCTGTCTTATTTCACTTAGCACAATGCTCTCCAGATCTATCCATGCTGTTGCAGAGGGTAAAATTTTCTTCTTTTCTGTGACTGAGTAGTATTTCATTGAGTAAATGTCCAATAGTTGTTTTATCCACTCATCTGCTGATGGACACTTGGACTGCTTCTATATCTTGGCAATTGTAAATAACACTGCAATGAACACAGGGGTGCTTATGTTCTTTTGAATTAGTGTTTTGGGTTTCTTTGGGTATATTCCCAGAAGTGGGATTTGCTGGGTCAAAAGGCAGATCCATTTTTTACTTTTTTAAGGTATCATCTCCATAGTGCTTCCCACAGTGGCTGCACCAATCTATCTGCATGTCCACCAACAGTGCAAAAGGGTTCCCCTTTCTCCACATCTTTACCAGCACTTGTTGTTTGTTAATTTATGAATGACAGCCATTCTGACTGGTATGAGATAATAACTCACTGTGGTTTAATTTGCGTTTATTTCTCTGATGATTAGTGACATTAAGTATCTTTTCACATATGTTTACTGGCCATCTGTACATCCTCTTTGGATAAGGGTCTAGTCAGGTCCTTTGCCCATTTTTTTATATTGGATTGTTTTTTAGTGTTGAGTTTTGTAAGTTCTTTATAAATTTTGGATATTAACCCCTTATCAAATGTATCGGCAGATATGTTCTCCCATTCTGAGAGTTGCCTTTTATTTTGTTGACGGTTTTCTTTGCTGTGCAAAAAGTTTTTAGTTTGATGTTGTTCCATTTGCTTATTTTTCCTTTTATTTCCTTTGCCTGAGGAGATACATCAGGTAAAATACTGCTATGAGCAATGTCTTAGATTTTACTGCCTATGTTTTCTTCTAGGATTTTTATGGTTTTGCATCTAACACTTAAGTCTTTAATTCACTTTGAATTTCTTTTTGTGCATCATGTGAAAAGCTGGTCTAGTTTCATTTCTCTGCACATATCTGTCCAATTTCCCCAATACCATTTACTCAATAAACTATCTTTAGCCCATTGTGTTTCCTTCCCCTGCCAAATATTAATTGACTATAAAGGTGTGGGTTTATTTCTGGGCTCTCTGTTCTATTCATCTATGCATGTTTTTATGCCAGTGTTATGCTGTTTTGATTATGATGGCCTTGTAGTATAGTCTGATATTAGGTAGTACGATTCCTTCAACTTTGTTCTTCCTCAGGATCACTGCTGTTCTGCGGGGCCTTTTATGGTTCCACATAAATTTTTGGTATATTTGTTCTAGTTCTTGAATTATGTCATTGGAATCTTAATAGGGATTGCATTGAATCTATAGATTGCTTTGGACAGGATGGACATTTTAATTATGTTAATTCCTCCTACCCGTGAACATGATATGTACTTCCACTTATTTGTATCTTTTTTCATTTTTCTTCAGTGTCTTATAATTTTCCAAGTGTAGGTCTTTTACATCCTTGGTTAGATTTATTCCTAGGTATTCTAATCTTTTGAGGCAATCATGAATGAGACTGTTTTCTTAATTTCCCTTTCTGATAGTTAATTATAGGCATATAAAATGCAACTGATTTCTGGATATTAATTTTGTATCCTGCTACTTTGCTGAATTAATTTATAAGCTTAGTAGTTTCTTGGTGGAGTCTCTAAGGTTTTCTATGTACAGTATCAATCAATCAATAAAAACATATGAGGATTCTAATTTCTCTCCACTTTCACCTACTCTTATTACCTATATGATATTGAGCACCTTTTCATGAGTTTATTGTCCACTTGTATATCTTCTTTGAAGAAATGTCCATTCAAATCCTTTGCTGATTTTTCATTTGGATTGTCTCTTTATATTGAGTTATAAGAGTTCTTTATATATTCTAGACAAAGTCTAGAATAGACTCTAGAGACTATAGATTCAATCTTTATATATAGTCTATAGTCACCAATCCAGTTGTCTTAGCACCATTTATTGAAAAGACTTCTTTCCCCATTTAATTGACTTGGCGCCCTGATAAAAATCAACTAACCATATGTGAGAACTAATTCTGGATTCTCAATTCTACTCCATCTATAATTCTATCCTTATGCCAATACCACCATGTCTTCATTACTGCCCCTTTATAACAATTTTTGAAATCAGCTGTAAGACTCTAATTTTGTTGTTCTTTTTCAAACCTGTTTTGATTATTTAGGGCCCCTTGCAATTCCCTATTAATTTTATTTATTTTTTATTTCTAACCTGTAATTTATTTAGAATATATTGTATCTATTTAGACTATGTATTTTTTCAGCATTTTCCAATATTTTATTGTATTTTTTCCCATTACCATTCAGTCCCCTTATGTCCCCCTGCCCCCTCCATATTAATTTTAAAATCAGCTTGTCCATTAAAAGCTAGCTGGGGTTTTGGTAGGGGCTGTGTTCAATTTGTAGGTCAATTTCAGGAGTACTACCATCTCAACAATATTATCTTCCAATCTACAAATCTTTCCATGTATTTAGGCCTTATTTTTCCCACTATGTTTTGTAAATTTCAGAAAATGAGTTTTGCACTGCTTTTGTTAAATTTATTCCTACGGCCCTGGCTGGCGTAGCTCAGTGGATTGAGTGCGGGCTGCGAACCAAAGCATCGCAGGTTTGATTCCCAGTCAGGGCACATGCCTGGGTTGCAGGCCATGGCCCCCAGCAACCGCACATTGATGTTTCTCTCTTTCTCTCTCTCTTTCTCCCTCCCTTCCCTCTCTAAAAAAAATAAATAAATAAAATCTTAAAAGAAAAACACTTAGGAACTATTTTAAAAAAATTTATTCCTACATATTTTATTTTTTGATGCTCTTATAAATGGAATTACTTATTTCATTTTGGGATTATTCACTGTCAATGTCTAGTAATGTAAGTGACTTTTTTATATTTATCTTGTATCCTGCAATCTTCCTGAACTTGTTTATAAGTTCTAATAATTATTCAGGACTTTCTGTATGTAAGATCATGTTATCTGCGGCTAAAGATAATTTTACTTCTTCCCAATTGGGGTACATTTTAATTTTCTTGACTTGACTAGAATTGGCAAGAGGGGAAATTCTTGTCATGTTCCTTATCTTTGGTAGGAAAAGTAAGTTTTTTACCACATTAGCTGTGGGTCTATTTTAAATAGATGTCCATTATCAGGGTGAGAAAGTTTCTTTCTTTAGTTTGTTTAGTATTTTTATCATGAAGAGGTACTTGCTTTTGTTAAATTGGTCTTGTCTACTGATGTAATCATGAGGTTTTAGTTGTTTGTTCTGTTGATATTGTGTATTACATTAACTGATTTTCATATTTTGAGCCAACTTGGAATTCTAGAGATAAATCCCATTTACTCACGGTGAATAATCCTTTTTATATGTTGCTGAATTCTGTTTGCTAGTGTTGTGCTGAGGATTTCTGCATCTATACACAAGAGACATTGGTTTGTAATTTTCTAACGTCTTTGCCTGGATTCTCTATCAGAGCAATATTGGCCTCAGAATAAATTGGGATATATTCCTTCCTTTTCTTTTTCTTTTGAAAGAGTTTGTTTAAAAAAAAAAATCAGTATTAATTCTCCTTTAAGTGTTCATTAGGCCCTGGCTGGAACGGTTTAGTGGACTGAGCACCGGCAAGCAAACCAAAGAGCCGCTATTTTGATTCCCAGTCAGGGCACAGGCCTGGGTTGTGGGCCAGGCCCCCAGCTGGGAGCGTGTGAGAGGCAGTCCACTGATGCTTCTCTCGCACATCAATGTTTCCCTCTCTTTCTCTCCCCTTTCCCCTCTCTCTAAAAATAAATAAATAAAACCTTTAAAAAAAGTCTGTTAGAATTCACTAGTGAAGCCTTCTGGGCCTGGGCTTTCCACAGTGGGTAGGTGTTTTTTATTATTATTATACATTTGATCTCTTTACCCGTTATATGTCTATTCAGACTTTATATTTCCTCATAGGTCAGTTTCCATAGTTTATGTCTTTCTAGGAGTTTATCCATTCCATATAAGTTATTTAATCTGTCGCCATATAGTGCATAATATTTCCATAGTAAAATACTTTTTATGTATATAAGATCAGTAGAAATGCCCCCTCTTTAATTCCTTCAGCTCCAGAACTTGTTTGGTTCTTTTTATCATTTCAATCTCTTTGGTGAAGTATTCCTTTTATTCATTAATTTTTTTTTTTCCTGAGCTCACTGAACTGCCTTTCTGAGTTCTCTTATAACTCACTGAATTTCTTCATGACTAAAATATTGAATTTTCTATCACTTAAATCACGGTTTTCCATGACTTTGGTTACTGGAAACCTGTCATTTTTCTTTCTGTGTTACATGTTACTTTGGTTGTTTCATGGTACTTGATGGACTGTTTCTCCACCTATGCACTGGAGGTAATAAACTCTTCTTGTTTAGATAGCATTTTCATCTTAACAATTCAGGAGGTTGATAGAGGTCTTTCTTTTGTTTTCCAGTAGGTGGTGCTACAACTCACATTTTTGTTTTACCTACACTACTTGTGCCTCTGTGGCAGGAAGAGGGGGTTTTCTCTTCAGTGGTGGATATTGGTGCCTGGCTGATGGGAATGGTGGGTGTCTCCCCTAACAGAGTCCTCTCAGTCTTGGGGCACCATCACTCTGGTTAGGTGGAGAGGAGAGGAGCTGGGTTTGTGAGTCCTCAGCACTACTACCTTATTCCTTATGGCTGCCAGCACCACTGTGTTACAGCTACTACTGGGGGTTCTGACTCCATATGAGGGGTTAAGGACCAGGATTCGAGTGCACAGAGGCCCCTTCTGCCCCCTTACCCTTCACTCCGCTACACGTTCAAAAACACCCATCTTCGGGTGTAGCGATTGGTAGATTTCTCGGGCATGTTTGTGAGTTAAACACAGGAATCTTTGTTGGATTACAGATGTCTGACTTGTAAATTTAAGATGACATAAAAAGAGAATCTTTTCCGTACACCAAGATGGTGATGATCTCAGTCCTGATTTTAGTAATTTGAGTCTTCTTTTTTTCTTTGTCTAAAGGTTTGTCCATTTAAATTTTTTTAACACCAATTTTTGTTTTTGTCTTCCCCATTGTTTTTCTATTTTTTATTTCATTAATTTCTTGCAATCTTTACTATTTTCTTCCTCTGCTTGCTTATGTTTAATTTGCTCTTCTTTTTCTAGTGTCATAAGTTGAAGTTAGATTATTTATTGGTGATCTTTCTGGCTTCTTAATATAAGCACTCACTGATATAAATTTCCTTCTAAGCACTGCTTAAGCTATACCTATAACTTTTGAATCTGCAGAAAATCACTTTGGAATGTTAAAGGGAGGGTCATTAACACCGTACAGGACAACCTACTGTTTTTCTTTGAAGGAGTCACAAGCCCAATAGAAAGGGGAAAAGCACTGACTTAGTGTTAAATTTTAACTTTGCCACTTCATAATTGTGGAACCTTGAGCAAGTTTCAGTTTAGTCAGAAGAGCTATTAGGAAAAATTAAAAGAGATAATACATTTACAAAGTATTTACTCAATCAACTATCCAATATTCATTTTCCTTTACTAATAGCACCTAAATTTCTCTTGAGGAATGATCTTCCTCAGCTATGTTATCTACTGTCTCAATTGACTTGATCCCCTACTAAGCCCAAGGTTGGGCATTAACTGCTGTAAACCAATCAGAATAATCTAGAAATTTCTCTTTTGCCACGAAGATCAGTTTGATAATGGGAAGAAAACAAGATATTCAAGACCTAAGACTAAAGACCATCAATGTATGACATTACTCTGACAAGTATAAATATTTCAGGAATGTTCAAATTGGAACAAAACTCAATACTTTCCATGATAATTATATGATTAAAAAAAATGAAAAGAATGTAGCTCCCTTCTAGTTGCTACCAGCAACCACCTTTCAACCATGAATAAAACCAGCATGAGGATAAAGTCTACAATATGGAAGAGGCAATTACAGAAAAAAAAGAGTTACATGGGCAGCAACATGCAAAAGAATAAAAACTAGACCCTATCTAACACCATACACAAAAATCAACTCAAAATGGACTAAAGACTTGAACAGAGACCTGAAACCATTAAGCTCAAAAGAAAACATAAGGGGTAAGCAACTTGACATAGATCTTCAGGATGACATTTTGCATTTGACACCAAAAGCAAAGATGACAAAAGCAAAAATAAACAGGTAGGACTACATTAAATTAGAAAGCTCCTACACACATCAAAGGAAACCAACAAAATGAAAGGCAACCTACTGAATGAAAGAAAGTATTTGCAAGTCATTTATCTGGTAAGAGGTTAATACCCCAAAACATAAAGAACTCACACAACTCAATAGCAAAAAAAGAGGAAAAAGCCCGAAAAAGTGAACAGAGGACCTAAATAGTTACAAGGGGAAAAATCCCCCAAAAGTGGATTTATAAAAACTGCACATTTATTTTTACATGTTTAAACCTCAATCACCTTCAAAATACTCTCCATTTGATGCAATACACCTATCAAAACATTTTTTTCCACTGCTTAAAACAGTTTTTGAACTCACTGATTTTGATGCTTTTTAGTGTTTCTGCCATTTTTTTGTTTCACTTGTTCCACATAGGCAAAACATTTCTCTGTGAGAACTTTTTTTAACCAGGAAACAGAGTCCCTCAGGTGAGATCAGATGAATAGGGAGGGTGGGGCACTGGGGTCATGCTGTTTTTGGTCAAAAATTACTGAACACTCAGCACCGTGTGGGCAGGTGCACTCATAAATTACCCATCATGAAATGGACAAGCACATTTAAAGAGTCTTCCAAAAAACTTCACTGAAGCCTAACGCAGCCTCTCACAACACCACCCGATGGTACACTGATACAGATGGGTTCCTAGAACACTCACCTAGTGGGGTAATAAGCCTGTACTACAACAGGCCCGCCCTCCAGAAGATACCAGTTATACTGGGGTTTTGGGGGATCCTCTCTCATATTTTTCTAAAGAAGATTTCAAATGGTCAACAGGTACATGAAAAGGTGCTCAGCACCACTAATCAAGGAAATGCAAATCAAAACTACAGTGAGATTATCAACTTACACCTGTTAAAACAGCTAATATAAAAAATCAAGGAATAACAAGTTTTAGAAGGATGTGGAGAAGTGTACTATTGGTGGGAAAATAAATTGGTGCCGCCACTACAGAAGACAGTATCAGGGTTCCTTTAAAAATTAAAAATAGAATTAAGATATAATCCAGCAATTACTTTTTGGAATATATACAAGGGGGGACCAAAAAGTAAAAGACAGAATTATCTACTGGAGGCAGGCCCTTGTAGTACAGGCTTCTCCCACTAGGTGAGTGTTCTAGGAAACCATTCATATCAGTGTGCCAGATGGCGTTGTTGTGAGCGGTTGCGTTTGGCTTCAGTGAATTTTTTTGGAAGACTCTTTCAACATGTTTGCCCATTTCACGTGGGTGATTTACGAGCAAACCTGCCCCCACCATGCTGAGTGTTCAGCAATTTTTGACCAAAAACAACATGACCCCCACACCCCTACCCTTCCCTGTTCACCTGATCTTGCCCCAAACAACTTTTTTCATTGTCGTTTCCCTGGTTGAAAGGATCCACAAAGGGAAATGTTTTGCCAATGTGGATGAGGTAAAACAAAAAAAAAAAACAGAAGCAGCACTAAAAGGCATCAAAATCGATGAGTTCAAAAACTGTTTTGAGCATGGGAAAAATGTCTCAATAGGTGTATTGTATCAAACGGAGAGTACTTTCAAGGTAACTGAAGTTTAAACATGTAAAAATAAATACATGATTTATATAAAAATAGTCCATTTCAGGGGTACCCCCTGGTAGAGACCTGAAGGAAATGAAATCACTACCTCAAAGAGACCTGCACCTCACATTCAATGAAGCATTATTTACAATAGCCAAGACTTGGAAACAACCTACGTGTCCACTGACGGATGAACAGGTAAAGAAAAATGTGATACATGCACAATATTATGCAGCCATAAAAAATAATAACACCCTTCCATTTGTGACATCATGGATGGATCCTGAAGGTATTATGCTAAAATAAGACAGATATGACAAATATTGTATGATGTCACTTACACATAGAATCTAAAAAAACCAAGCTCCCAAAAACATGATTGGTGGTTGCCAAAAGTGGGGGGTGAGGAGTGGGGGAAAATAGGTGAAGGTGGTCACAAGGTACAAACTTCCAGTTGTAAAATAAGTATAAGTCCTGGGATGTAATGTATAGTATGGTGGCTACAGTTAACAATACTATATTATATATATGAAAGTTGCTAAAAGAGTGGATCTTACAAGTTCTCATAAGAGAAAAAACTAACTATGTGTAAGAGAAAACACTAACTATGTGAGACAATGGATATTAACTAAATTTATGGTAATCACGTTGCAATATATCAAATCATTACATTGTACACCTTAAACAATTATAAAGTTATATGTCAATTGTATCTCAATAAAACTGAGAAGAAAAGAGTCAGAACCCAAATGAAAGTATACATAAAACCTAATCTACCTCTTAATCTTTCAGTTTTGTGTAGAGGAAACTGCATGTGCTAAAGACTGCTTGAGTTAAATAACAGTTTTTTTTCACTTGTTACTTAAGCTCTACAAGTAACAAGGAGTAACTATAGCAACTGAAAGGGTTACTGTACAGGAGAAATCAGCCAAAGTATCTGTAATACTTAATATACTGTCTAGCATATAGGAAGTGTTCAATATATGCTCTATATTATTATCATTAAAGATTAGCGGTAATAACCACTATTTTGGAATGAGATAGATTGAAGCTAAAAATCCTGGCTCTACTATTCACTTTTTTTTTTAACTATGGACAAACTAACACTTTTTTTTTAAATTTTATTTATTTATTTTTAGAGAGGGAAGGGAGGGAGAGAGACAGAGAGAGAGAGAGAGAGAAGCATCAATGTGCGGTTGCTGGGGGCCATGGCCTGCAACCCAGGCATGTGCCCTGACTGGGAATCGAACCTGCGATGCTTTGGTTCGAAGCCCGCGCTCAATCCACTGAGCTACGCCAGCCAGGGCTACAAACTAACACTTTTAGGCTCAATTTTCTCCACTATAAAATGATGTAAAAGTTATGGTAACTTTTACCATAATTAAATAATATTTTTTAAAACCACACTTAAATCAATACATGGCACAGAAATAGTGATAAGTGGTTGCTAACATCATCATTATATGATAGATACAAACTGTTTCCCATACAAACTGTTTCCCAAAATGATTGTACTAATTTATACTTCTACTATTGGGACACAAGGGTGTTCTCATTTCTCTATGCATTTCTCAACACTTAATACTGTCAGACTTTTTTTCCCTAATCTGATGGGTATGAATTGGTGTCTTGCTATAATTTGCATTTCTCTCATTACCAGTGACGATGAGCATCTTTTTATCAGTCGATTATTTAGGTTTCCTTTTTTTTGTGAATTACTAGTTCTTACCCTTTTCCTACCCCTTCTTTGTCCACTCCTGTGACTGACTACCTTGACCCAGGACATCACTAACTCATAGAGTGTTTCACTGGAATTCTCTGTCTCTGTGTTCTCCAAATATTATAAGGGCCTCACTAGTTCCCTGCCACTGTATGTTTCCTCTCCATAATACTGGCGCCACTTGATTGTCACCTACAGACTCAAGCCCACCTCCCTCTCTCCCTTACGTTCAGCAGGAACCATTTATGGAGCTCTATCCAAAACAATATTCTGGATGCCATCATGCATTCACCCTTGCTGTTAGTTTTGTCCTGACCTCATCCCTTGGTTCTGACAACTGAGCTTCTGCCTACTCTTCTGTTCCCTTCTCAATGATCTATGGGTCTTTGTATATACAGTTCTCTTTTTTACACATTGTAAACATTTTTTTTTCCCTATAACATACGTCCATTTTCATTATTCATTCTCTCTGTGTCAGTCTGGCTTGATTGTGAGTCCCCAAGCACAAAGACCATGATACGGCTGTGCTTGTATTCCTAGCGCCTCGCATAGTAGTTCAAATTTCCCTAATGCCTAAGAAGAAAAGGAACGAAGGAAAATGAAAATGACTGATAAACTCTCTAGTACCCTGAACCTTCCAGGACTAAGGTCCTTTCTTTCTCCATTTTACTGCTTCTCTCCCGCTCCCACAGGGCAAAATGTCAACCTCAGAATGTTAAGCACCAGCTTGCCTTGTGTACTTCACCTGTATCTTATAAACAACATATTGGTTGCCCTGCCGTTGACTGCTCCAATGGACTACCCCCTACTGTCTCCTGATGCAGCTCATCTAGCATTTGCATCTCCCTGACCCCATCCATTCTGTCAAATCTGACTGTACTTCATTGGAGTAGGCTAACATGACCCATAATGTCACCATGCACTCACTATTCATGAGGTAATCCTCCTAAAATACTGTTTTTATCATATCGTTTGCCTACACAAGAAACCATAAACAATAATGCCTGGAGAAATAAGCTTAAAAGGGTGAACTCAGAATTCGAGATTCATTCTATACTACTTATCAAACTTCATTTCCTTAAGTCCTTCAGTATAAATTATACACTCTGATAAGGTATGTTTTTAATTCTCCATCTCAAATATTCTACTTTGGTTTTTTATTTTGTTTTGTTTTGCTTGCATTATTTCCCTCAATCTCATCTCAAATCAAAAACAATTCTTAAAAGTATAAATATCCCTGTAAGAGCTGGTATCAACCAATGAATACTCAGGATTAGATTTTCAGATATTTGCAAGTTGGTCACCTAGCAAGGCCCTAGAGAGGAAAAATAAATAAGACAATTAACCTAAGAGTTCCCTAGAGACAAATAAGAGTATAACAGAGTCTGGTAACACAGAGAGAACTAAAGAAAGAAGTCAGCAAGGTAGCACTGATCACTAGGAGCTGTAAGTTGTAGGTTGTTGACTGTAAGAAAATATAGGATGGAAATATATCAACAAAGCAATTTTAACTTTCTGCTTATGTCTCTCTTACATTTAAGAAATCTGCTAAAAGATAAAAGAAACTTCTGAATGTACAAATCTGATCTTTACCAACCACTCAAAATACCATCACTTAGGGCTCTTTTCTTAATCTTGTAGGTCTTAATCACTCCAACCCGATAGAGAATGCCTGTGGTCTGTCATCAAACTCTGCAAAAGAGAAGTTACCACTGATAACTCCACCCAAAAAGAGACAATAAAAAGTAGACTTAATTTAGATAGATAATATCTATGGCTATTATAGCAAGGTGGTATACCTTGCTAGTTAAACAGAGATTTTACCTGTGATATAAAAAAGGATTTCTAGTCATCTAAGACAGGTAGCGATAAATCCTTCTCAAATTGTCCAAGTCATTTTTTAAAGGAATAGCTATGCTGTATTCTCAACTAAATTCATATAACCTAGTGAATCTTTTTGTTCTTAAAATTTCAGATGATCTTCTACTACTCTTGCTTTCAAATCAAGAGCTTAAAATTATGGCAGGTGGGAGTACAGTGGTCTACCTTCCAGCATTAAATATTGATAAGAGTAACAATGCCATGCACAAGGCAAGTAATTTTACATTACTTGCTGCTAGAGGAAAGTAAAACAATCATAAAGGGTATCAATCATTTTCTGTTTTCAATTATAAAGCCATTTAGTAATAAAGTGAAAAGCTGAGATTGGGAGTAAAGGGGAGAAAACTGTACTTGAACAATGATTAAAATAAAATTATAATTAAAAAAAAAAAAGAAAAGCTGAGCAGAAAGAATCCCAAATCTACTCACAGGAATGCTCTAGAACTCAAAGAACAAATTCCAGGTCATTTACAAATTAGCAAACACTAAGATTCTGCAGAGATGGACTACTATCCTGATAAGGACACCACAAAACCAGTGTAAGTTTCCTTACCCATCTGTCCTTGACTCCTTATATTTACCTACTCCTCACCAAAAACAAACCAACAAACCACACCCACCTGAATAACAACTCATGAAATATCCACACATCATGGGAGACAGAAAAGCGCAATAAAGCTAGGCCCTGTTCTCAAAGAATTTACAGCCATGTTGAAAGAAATGTATTAAAAGTATTAAAAGAAATGTATTGAAAGTATTATAAGACTATCATAGACAATGTAAGATCAAATGATAGCTTATAAGAACAAAGAATAAGCGTTACAGAGAACGCAATAGATTCACAAAGCACCCAAGAAAAACAATTCCACCAAGGAATCTAAAATACAAAAGATCCTTCCAGCTCTCATGAGAATGCCCATCTAACAATCCTCTAGGTTCTAAGTAGCTCACCACGAACCAAAGGCAGATGCAAGTTTCCAAACTCTTCATTCTAGATAACCATCAAAGGAAATGCCATCATTTAATTTTCTTTTCTTCTAATAGCCTTATATTTCAAACACAGATGTGTGATACATTTTCAGCTCATTTTTGTATAATGTACGTGGTTTAAGTCAAGATGCATTATTTTTCTGTGTAGTTGTCCAATGTTACAAAACTACTTATTAGTAAGAATATTCTTTTATCACTAAGAAACTCTGAAGATATTTTGGCCATATTGGTGTGGTTCTATTTCTGGAATCCCTATTTTATATCATCAATCTTAGGTCTATCTCTTTGTTAATACATACAACAATCTTGATTACGGTAGCTTTGTACTGATTTTTAAAATCACATAGTCTGATTTTTCCAACAGTTTTATTTTTCAAAATCATTCTGGTTATTCTAGATCGTTGGCCTTTCTATAGAAATTTTAGAATCAGTTTATCAGTAACTACAAACAGTACTGTTGGGATATTTTTTTATAATATCTTAAATCTATAGATCAATTTGGTAAGAATGAACATCTCTACTACAGTGAATCTTCCAATTCATGAATATGACGTGTCTCCACTTAGATCTTCTTTGATTATTATTAATAAGGGTTTTATAGTTTTTAGCAGAGATATACATATTTTATTAACTTTGAACCTAAATATTACAGTTTGGAGGTGCAACTGTCAATTTTTTTAAATTCAGCTTTCAATTGTTTATCATGAGTACGTTGAAATATTATTATTGCCTTTTGTGGGCTGACCTTGAATCACTTGCTAAAATAATTTATTCTAGGAATTTTTTGCGGTATTCCTCGGGACTGTCTACGCAGACAATCATGCCATCTGTGAATAGGGACAGTTTTATTTCTTCCTTTCAAATCTGTATGCCACACCACACACATTCTCTTCTCATTCTGGGTCTCTGATGACACAAATGTTAGACACTATTAATAGTCTCGTAAGTCCACAAGACTAGTTACTTATTTTTCTGTTAAGATTTTATTCATTTATTTTTTTAGAGAGTGAGGAGGGAGAGAGAAAGACAGGAAGAGAAACATCAATGTGTGGTTGCCTCTCATCCTCTACTGGGGACCTGGCCCGCAACCCAGGCATATGCCCTGACTGGGAATTGAACTGACGACCCTTTGGTTTGCAGGCCTGCGCTCAATCCACTGAGCCACACCAGCCAGGGTAGTTACTTATTTTTAATCTTTTTTTTTATATTGTTCCAACTACATCATTTCTATTTATCTATTTTCAAGTTCATTGACCCTTTAATCTGTCATGTCCACTCTGCTACTGAGCCCGCTTAGTTTTTTAATTTCCATTATTGTATTTCTCAGTTCTAAAATTTCCATTTAGTTCTTTATACCTTCTATTTTTTTGCTGAGTTTTTAAAATCTTTTTACTCATTCCTGGAACATTTAGTTCTTTTGTTTCTTTGCTGAAACTTATTTCCTGCTCATTACTGGAACATGGTCATTATAGCTGATTTTAAAAGTCTTTGACATAATTTTAACATCAGTGTGATCTTGGCATCAGGATCTGTGTTGTTTTTTCCCATGTGAGTTAGATTTTTCTGATTCTTTTTAAGCTGAGTAATTTTAGATTGTATTCTGGACATTTTGAATATTATTGTATAAGACTTTGCATCTCAGAATGTTTGTGTATTTATTTTAGCCAGTAATTGACCCAGCTGGATTCACATTTCAAGTTCTGTCTTCTGTGGGTTGTGTTTCCAATTTCAATTCAGTTTTGTGGTCCATAACTGTCCCACGTAGTATTCAGTTTGGGGCTCAGGGCTGGTCTATCCCATAATTCAGTCCTCAACGGTTACTTATGCTGTTTAGAATCAGGCTCACACAAGCACAACTTGGAAGTCCACTCAGCAGTCCATAATCAACTTTAAGTGGTTTCCCTGTAATCTTCCGGTTCCCTGGGGTTCCCCTTTCTCAGCCTTCCAACAGAGAGGTGGGCTTCATTAACCACACTCTGCTGTATACTTCAGGACTATGTCAGAAGTCAGGGCCAATCAGCAGAAGAGCAGAGGGAGAAGAAAAGCCATGGAATTTGCTCCACTCTCTTGAGACCATAGCTCCTCCAATTTCAGAAGAAGGTTCCCCTCCCTCTGAGAACAGGCTCCAGATTTCCCCCATTAAGGCCACTACAGCCACTGCCAAGGATTGCTTGAGGCCTGGGGTGCAAGAGAATAAGAAAAGGAAAAAAGGAAGAAAAAATAAAAGGATGTGGGATTGCCACATTTTCTCTGAGCATTAGGAAACCCCTTTCCTGTTCCTTGAGTCAGAACTAGAGGATGTCAGTTGATTTTTCTGTCCATATTAACAAGGCTCATTTCCAAGTTTCAGGATACGTTAAGTTCAGGCAGGGCATACTGGAAGAAAAAAATTATAAACTCACCACTGGTTCACTGGTACTTTGAATTCTGGTCTTCTTCCTCAATCTGCCTCCTACTATTTATTTTTCAGAGTCCTCAAATAGTCACTTCAAGCATTCTGTCCAGGTTTTATAGCTGCATTCAGTGGGAGAGACAGGGTGAAGTATGCTTACTCCATCTTATCTGGAACCAGAACCTGGACTACTGTTTTTCATAAAAAACTCTGTAGAACTGATTGACTATTTAAACTATTTGTATAACTTTGATTATAAATTAAAAAATAAAAATAAATAAATCCTGTAATAACTTTATCTAGGAAAAGAGAATAGGCAAGCTAGTAGAATCACATTTTTTAAGCATATGTATTTTTGGATATTGCATGTTAGGAAAAAAGTGAAGCCCTTAATTGCATTTTGCTTTATTTCTTTAAATCTTATTTTTCCTGTGGATTTTTATAAATACTAGGCCTGTCATAAAATTTTTTAAAGAAAAAAAGAAAGTGGGAGTTATTCAAAGCATAAGACAAAAGAAGCAGATTGAAGAGGCCATAAACTGTTTAGGAACTAAAAATAAACATGCCATGTTAAGGTGGACAGTCTTTACCTGAGAAAAGGAAGGCCCTGAAATATTTCAGCAAAGTTGGGGGAGTGACATGATCCAATCATTGTATGTTATACTGCAGAACATAAAGATGCACATAAAACGAGTCTGTATGAATCTAAGGAGTCACATCAAGTTGCAGAACAGTATACATACAAATACAAGTCCACATGTTGTTGGGGGATGTAAGTAAAGGAGGGAGATTTTACACACACACACACACACACACGGATAAACAGATTTACAACAGCCCTGGCTGGGTAGTTCAATTGATTAGTGTTATCCCAATATACCAAGGTTGCAGTTTTGATGACTGGTCAAGAAACATACAAGAATCAACCAAAGATTGCATAAATAAGTGGAATCTCTCCCTCTCCCCCTCCCTCCCTTCTCTTCTTTCTCTAAAATCAATAAATAAATAGGTTTATAATATGCATTGAATGTGTCCGGAAAAAAACACAAGAAACCAGTAATAGTGGTTAATTTTGGAGGACGGTGAGGAGCTAAGAGAAAGAAAACTTTTTAAAAAAGATTTTATTTATTTATATTTTTTTAGAGAGGAGAAGGAAAGGAGAAAGGGAGAGAAACATCAACATGTGTTGCTTCTCACATGCCCCCTACTGGGGTCCTGGCCCACAACCCAGGCATGTGCCCTGACTGGGAATTGAACTGGCAACCCTTTGGTTCGCAGCCCATGCTCAATTCACTGAGCTACGCCAGCCAGGGCGAGAAAAAAAACTTTTATTTTTTTACCTTATTCTTCTGTTTGATTTTTCATTTTTTTTATTTTTAAACTTTTACTGTGAACATTTATAGCCTTCAAAAATGTTGTAAACAAAATGGGGGGAAGTCTTATGCATGCATTAAATAGTAGATATAAGATATTAAAACAGGATAAATGAGCCTACCATTCAGCAGCTCTGTTCCTAGTATATAGTAGGCAAACACTGCTATAGATCTTTCCACAAATAAGATATTTGCAATCATTTATAAAGTATGTTCACAACCCAAAACAACTTTGAAATTAATTAAATTACATTAATTTACTATGTATTTTCAAACATTCAGAAATTTAAAGAAAAGATAAAGAATAAGGATAAATTTTGAGATATTTATAATTTTATTTTTAGTATAAAAATGTTTGCATTATTCTTTTCAATTTAAGCACCAAAGACTATACAAGAAGAAAGTAAAAGATTCTTTCCTTTTCTGGTACCTCTAATTCTAATACCCAAATAAAACCATTCCCAATGGCTTCCTGAGTTCTGTATGATTCCATACTTTGTGTATATAAAGCCCATATAAACATATATGTATAAGTACTCACAAAGATACATATATACATTATATTTTATTTCAAGGAAATGAATCTCTGCTCCTTAAAATAACCTAGACCTATTCTGGTTCCTATGTGTCATTTTTCTAAACCCAAGTAGAATAATGAAAAGATAAATCCCCAAGCTGGCAGATAATGTTAAATATCCCAGCTAGGTAAATGTTAAAATGAACATACTGAACAAATAAAGTTCTCAGAGATCTCCTAACACTCTTTAATAAAATAGGTGAAACTTAACTAGGACAAGCAAAATTACTTTGGGGGATAAATACACAGGATGAAGCAAGCAAAAGGGCAGATGATAGGTTAAAGGATACAATGAAGGGGTTAAGGGTTTCTCTCTAACCTTTTAGGTCCCAGGGTTTGACAACTAGGCTCTGTCACAAAAGGAGTAATCAAGGGTCTTACAATACCCTTTGATGGAACAAATGAACCTTTACAAGGGCAAACAACTTTGGAGTAACTTTCAAGACAGTCTTCTATACTGGAAAGAAATTACATATTTCTTACATTCTTAATACTAGGGAAAGGGAGTAGTCATACTTTGCAGCAGTAGCTGCAGACTTCAAGCAAGAAGAGCTTGTGTTCTGCAGTCTCCAAGAGGGGGAAAAATATGAATATGTGTGTGTGTGTGTGTGTGTGTGTATCTATCTCAAGGACCAACAACTCAAAGTAAATAAAAGTCCTCAAAAGTCAAAACAAAATCACTTTTTTATGGGCTGTGTTGTATTTCTCTGCATTTATATGGGGCAAGATAAATTAATTTCCAACTACTTTGAGAATAGTAAAATTATCTGATTATCAAACAATGGCATTTACTCTATTATTTATTGATATTATAGGATCCTCACTTGCTTTTTCAGAATCTAGAAGATAATTCTTTTAAACTATTAAATACGCCTTTAATTACTTTCTCATCCAAGGTAATATACAAAAAGAACCTCAGTTTTACTCAAGTTGGTGCTTTGAAAGAACAGAAGAGATAAGATATTCTGATCATTCACAACATGACATAGAGGGCTAAAACAGAACAGAAAGGCAGGACAACTTTCTAGTCATCCAATGATTTAAAGTAGTGATTTTTAAATACAATAGACTTCTTTAGATTCAACAAATTATGGAAACAACACACATAAGAATTAGTGAGATATCTGATCTACAGAGCATTTTTAAAGAAGAACTTTTTTTTTATGCTTAGGCATGTATTTATAAACCAATTAGAAGTTAACAAAATATAAACTTTTAAAGATCCTAAAACAACTCCCTTTGGTGAAAAGATACATGAAGTGTAAATTATAGTAATTTTACAATATTCTGAATTCCCAAAACATTAGACCCACCTATATGCAAAGATTTAAAAACTTCTGAGCTAAATAGAAATCATTTTCTGGAAGATTCAAATGATTATCATTTATACAAATGAAGAGTTGACACCTATATAACATGGTTTTGAGAATCTAAACCCTAGTCATCCAAAAGTGACTGGTATTTATAGCATTTTTAATAGATTATTCTAGAGCCTCAATATTTCTTTTTCTTAGAAAAACAATGAACCTTATGAAAAAATGATCAGAAATAGAAGAATTATGTTATCCTATTCTCCCACATCTCTATTTACAAATGTGTACTATCAGTAAATACAAAGGTGCTTTGTGCTATCGTTTTGCCACTGAACATAAAATAAAAGTCAAATTTATATGTATGTAATTCCTGCCCTTAAGAGGCTTGCAATTTAAAAGAGAACATGAAAGTATTTTAAAAATAAAATAAACAGCCCTGGCCAGGTGGCTGGCTCAGTTGTTTGGAACATCGTCCTGTACACCAGCAGGCTTCCATTCCCAGTCAGGGCATATACCTAGGCTGCAGGTTCAATGGCGTGCATATGAGAAGCAACCTATCAATGTTTCTTTCTCACATCAATGTCTCTCTTCCTCTCTCTCTCTCTTTCCCCACCCCTTGCTCTCTTTCTAAAATCCATAAAAATATTCTGAAGTGAGAAAATTAATTAATTAGAAATGAAATGAAATGAAGCAATATAAACAATGCAAGGAAGATGAAAAGTCCACATAAGAATAAACCAGGCAAAATCTAGAATTTATTAAGACCTATTGAGAAAAGTGTGCTGCTCCAATAACAATTAGTGCTCTGGCGCCCATACTGTGGTCTCAACTGTCTCCCGACACAAGGAACAGGATTCTTAGAAGAAGAGGGATCCTGATTCCAACTACAACTTTGAAAGTTCAAAGAATACCTGAAACATGTGTTGTGCCAGAAAGCAAGAATGATATCAAGTAACACTGGATTTATGTCAGAAGGATACAGCAGCCAATTTGAAAGGGCTTCCACTAACCAAAGACATCAAAATTTGAGCATCAAAACAATAATGACTGCAATGATTTGAAATTAAATATTTAAACATCCATGACTTCAGAGTGATACTCAAAACAAAAACAACTCACTGGTCACATAAAGGCACAATTCATTATTCTGAAAATTGGTAAATAATACAGAAGACAAATCAAGGCTTCATTCTGCCCTTCTATAGTGACTATATTTCAGAGGGAATAAAGAAATTACAAAATAAAGTTCTACTTTGTAGAATTAAGTCCAGTTCAGAAATTTGGAAGGAATGAAAAAAAATCCTAAAAATCCTAAAAAAACCCTATGGAAACAATGGATCTAGGCAATGTAGTCTTGACAACAAATAATGTGAATCTCAACAAGCCTCTAATCTGACTACCACAGTCCATGCATAACATGGAGAACAGAGGAACATGCTAAAAGACACCACAAGGATGCAATTGACCAAATCCAGAATTTGGACTATTCTATCAAACTAAGAACTTCAACTATTTCCTCTTTCTAAAAAAAATTTTTTTAATCCTCACCCAAGGATATTTTTTCATTACTGAGAGAGTGACAGAGAGAGAGAGGATCAATCTCCATCGGTTGCCTTCTCATACGTGTCCCAAACACAGACTGAATTCACGACCCTTCCTTCAGTCTACTGGAGAATGCTCCAACCAACTGAGCCATATTGGCCCAGGAATGAAGAACTTCAACAATTTCTTCAACAACTAAATTGTAGTACTCCCTGCCCCCACCTCTAAAGAAGAAATAAAAGATAGGGAGACTATAGATTAAGAGAGGCTTAATAGATCTGCCAACCAAATGCAATGTGCCTACTGTGTATGTGAATCTTGATTTGAACAAATTAATTACAAATTGTTTAGACATTGTGAAAAATTAAACAATGGCTAGATTTTAGATGGTACTAAGAAATAATTTTGTTAGGTATTTAAAACTACTGTTTGTTATTTAAAAAGGAGTCCCTTAATGTAAATTATGAACTTAGTTAATAACAATGTATCAATATTGGTTCACCAATTATAACAGATGTACCATACTAATGCAAGATGTTAATAATAGGGGAAACTGGAGGTGAGGAGGTTAATATGGGAACTGTGTACTTTTTGCTCAATTTTTCTGTGAACCTAATATAGTTCTAAAAAGTAAAGTTAAAGAAAAACTAGAACATGGGCTTCCTTTCCAATGAGATCCTATAAACCATTCTTAAAATTGGTCATCTGAGGCATTTCCACAGCCTTGCTACTTCACTTTTTCAATAACACATATCCTGCCCTGGCTAGGTGGCACAGCTGATTGAAGCATCACCTTGTACAGCAAAAGGCTGTGGTTGGATTCCTGGTCAGGGTTGTGGGTTCAATCCCTGGCTGGGGAGCATATGGGAGGCAACCGATCTACGTTTATCTCTCTGTTTCTGTTTCACCTTCTGTCTATCTCCCTCTCCAAAAACTCAGTAAACTTATCCTTGGGTGAGAATTAAAAAAATAACAATAATTTAAAAAATAATACAGATCCCACAAATTTTCCAAGTTTAACATAAACTACCTCTAAAGACTTTTAGCCAAGATGGAGGTATAGGTAGATAAACTTTGCTTCCTTGCACAACCAAAAGGAGGACAAGAACAAATTTAAAAACAAAAACGACCAGAACTGACAGAAAATCGAAGTGTATGAAAGTCCAACAACCAAGGAGTTAAAGAAGAAGCATCCATCCAGACTGGTAGGAAGGGTGGAGATGGGCAGCTGAGCAGAGACGACTCTGGGCAAGCAGCGGCTGGTGGGCAAGGCAGTGGCTGGTGGACCCAGTCAGGTGGCCAATTGCAGACTGGGCGGTCCCACATTTGGAAGAACCAGGGAACAAGACAGACCACACAACCCAGGGTTCCAGCATGGGGAAATATAGCCTCAAACCTCTAATCAAAAACACCTGTGGGGATTGAGGATGCAGCGGGAGAAACTCCCAGCCTCACAAGGGAGTTCACTGGAGAGACCCACAAGGTCCTAGAACCTACACAAACCCACCCACCTGGGGAATCAGCACCAGAAGGGCCCAATTTGCTTGTGGGTAGCTGCAGAAGTGACTGAAAACCAGCAGAGAGTGAAGTAAGTGGCATTGTTCCCTCTCAGATGCCTCCCCCACAAACAGCATCACAACGCAGCGATGAGAGTTGTCCTGTCCTGGTGAACACCTAAGGCTCTTCCCCCTTCTACCCAACAGGCACGGAGACAAAAAAAAAAAAAAAAGGCCCAAACGAAAGAACAGATCAAATCTCCAGGAAAAAAACAACTAAGCGACAAAGAGATAGCTAACCTATCAGATGCATAGTTCAAAACACTGGTAATCAGGATGCTCACAGAATTGGTTGAATATAGTCCCAAATTAGATAATAAAATGAAGGTTATGCTAAGTGAAATAAGGGAAAATGTACAGAGAACCAACAGTGATGGGAAAGAAACCAGGACTCAAATCAACGGCGTGGACCAGAAGGAAGAAACATTTAACCAGAACAGAATGAAGAAACAAGAATTCGAAAAAATAAGGAGAGGATTAGGAACCTCCAGAACATCTTTAAATGTTCCAACATCCGAATCATAGGAGTACCAGAAGGAGAAGAGGAAGACCAAGAAATTGAAAACTTATTTGAAAAAATAACGAAGAAAAACTTCCCCAATATGGTAAAGGAAATAGACTTCCAGGAAGTCCAAGAAGCTCAGAGACTCCCAAAGAAGTTGGACCCAAAGAGGAACACATCACGACACATCATAATTACATTAGCCAAGATTAAAGGAGAGAATCTTAAAAGCAGCAAGAGATAAGGAGACAGTAACCTACAAAGGAGTTCCCATAACACTATCGGCTGATTTCTCAAAAGAAACCTTACAGGCAAGAAGGGGCTGGAAAGAAGTATTCAAGGGCAAGAAAAGCAAGGACTTATATCCAAGATTACTCCATCCAGCAAAGCTATCATTTAGAATGGAAGGGCAGATAAAGTGCTTCCCAGATAAGGTCAAGTTAAAGGAGTTCATCATCACCAAGCCCTTACTATATGAAATGTTAAAGGGACTTATCTAAGAAAAAGAAGATCAAAAATATGAACAGTAAAATGACAACAAATTCACAGTCATCAACCACCAAACCTAAAAAAACAAAAACAAAAACGAACTAAGCAAACAACTAGAACAGGAACAGATTCACAGAAATGGAGATCACATGGAGGGTTATCCGGGGAGCGGGGAGAATGCAGGGAAAAAGTACAGGGAATGAGAAGCATAAATGGTAGATACAAAATAGACAGGGGGAGGTTAAGAATAGTATAGGAAATGTAGAAGCCAAAGAACTTACATGTATGACCCATGGACATGAACTAAAGGGGATAAATGTGGGTGGAAGGGGGTGTGCAGGGCAGAGGGGAGTAAATCGGAGAAAATAGGACAAATGTAATAGCATAGTCAATAAAATATATTTTAAAAAACATAAACTACCTCTAATATATTCTCAAACCATTTCTTGTGTGTATGAGGGTAAGTGGCTAAGACTGTCTATGTTCTAAGAGATGAAATTTAATGGATTCACAAAATCATCAATAAGCTCTCACAGGCACAGTAATACCTGTCAAATTTTAATATGTCTCCAAACACCCACCACCTGAAACCCTCAAATTCCCTAGTTGTCTAATACTTCATAATTCTATAAAGAATATTTTCATTTTTTTTTAAAAAGGAGCCCTTAACTATTAGATACAGATACATACTGAAGTATTTATAGATGATGTTTGTTTAGGATTATTTTTTAAATACTCTAGGCAAGGTAGGGGGAAATGTTAAAGGAGTAGGATAGGGATGCAACAAGATTGGTCAAATACTAATACTTACTGACACTGAGTAGTAAATATATGAATGTTTATCATATAATTCACTTGTTGGTATATTTGATATTTTTCATAATTAAAAAATTAGGAGAAAAATCAAATTTAAGATTTGCCTATCTCACTTGCAGGATTCTAAACATGTATCAAATTTTATTAACATTGTAATGGAAATCTAACTTTTTAAAAGTATTGATGGTAGTAGGTTCCTGGCATACTGCACAATTACTAGTGATCAGAGTTAAAATCATAGAACAGAATATTTTTTCCTCTTACACCAGCACCACATATAAAATTGTATTTTTTTAAGTGGTATGGTGACATACAGCTCAAGAGATCATGAAAACGCAGAAGATAGATAGGAAGTCACTATAAAACATTTATTTAAGATGGGAGAGAAGAGAGAGTACAGAATCAGACTATGGAGGCAATTAGCCTTCCCCTTTACACAAAGTTCAAAGCAAATAAATTGAAAAGTAAAGGTTTGAAGGTAGGGTAATCACAAATGGAGAGAAGGAAGAAACACAAATGAATGGGTATACCAAATGTATCTATGAACAATGATATTAATAAGAGGAAAAACTAATAACTTTTATGGTTTTATTTACTAGAGATACTTTAGAGAATAACTGAGTACAGGAGAAGCACTACCTAACAGGCCTATTGACAAATGGTTTAGCTTTTATAAGTGACTAAAACATTCAATCACATCTCTAGCTTGATTCAATAGAGAATTGTAAGATACATCTAGAGTAGTTCAGAGAGCTTTGAAAAGAGAGTAATCTGATGTAGTAGCACGGGAAAGGTCATTCAGAAGACAAGATGGGGTACAATGCTAAGGCTTTCACACTTTAGGACCAATGAGAAAGGAACATACTGGTGATGGAAGTTATGTATGACCTGAAGAAATCTAGAGCTATTAAAGTACAGGAAAAACGGAGAGAAAACTGAGAACTGAGGGAATCTAGGAAAAGACATTATGAGAAATTTGGAAAAGGGGATTGATTTATTAAAAGGAACAAAATTTAGGGTTTGGGCTAAATTGATCATAAAGTATCTTTTTATCTTACAAAGAATCAAATCCTTATGCCAGCTATCAAAAATTGGTATCAATTTCAAAGCAACCAATCCTATAAAGCACAGGTGGCGAACATAAGGCCCACTGGCTGAATCCAGCCCTCCACCTTGTTTTATCTGGCCCAGCACCTTGTTTTCTACCTGGCAGCAGCACCAAGCTCTCACTTAACTGTTAAGGAGTAGTTACATTTATACAGTCCTAAAATTCCATTCGGCCCTCTGAAGGCAACTGAGAGGCTGATGTGGCCCCCAGTGAAAATGAGTTTGACACCCCTGCTATAAAGGGTTTGCCTGTGGTTTATATATATACACACCCTTCCCTTAAATACTTAGTCTTTTTCTTGGGGTCACTGAGGAAGAAGTAATTATGCCCACTGGAAGACAAAAGCAGTTTAGGCCCATAAAATTGTTCATAAAAGGGTCTAGATTCCAAAGCATGCTCAACAAAAAGAAGTTGTGAGGCATATAAGTACACAGAAGGCATAAGTTAGGAAGCCAAACAGAAAGTCAAGGGCTGCTCACTGAAATACATACCAGCAAATTAAAAACCTATTAATTTTTGGAAAGTGAAGGGTTCTGAGAAATAGGATGTCATGTGGTTATAAGCAGACAGGAAAAATATTTTAGGTAATAGTATAAAATATAAAGGAGAAACTTAGCATCCAAGGGTCTTTAATTCATCTATTAAAAGGTATTAAACTGGTCTTCAAGGTTTACCACTTAGAATCCTGAGTAAAACATGGTCAAAACAGTCCAGACAACCTACTGAAAGGGCTACAAAGCTGTCCTGCCTCACCTGGAACGGTCAAGCAAGAGAAAGGCAGGTGAAGTTGTCCAGGACAAGTTGATGCTGACATACCCTTCATGGGCTTGGCTGGGAGTAAAGCAGATCTCCTAGGATCTGTGACCGCAGGAAGAGGTAACTCCAGCTGTACCCATTTGTGGTTTCTATGTGACTGAGCTGAGAACAGCTCAAAAGAAATAGAGAGAAAGGAGAAAAGGTGAGAAAAAGAGAATGCCATCTTTTTCCCTAATCTTCCTTCTCCAATTATCTTTTTTTTGGTAGTGACAACAGGTGCCTATCCACTGTCTTTCTGATTTCCCATCTTCCAAGAGAGCTAAGTCTGCACTAAAAATAACTATTAAATCTATAATTTTATTAGCATTACATTCTAATTAAATGAGCCAACTGGTAGAAAAACTTGGATAATCAGAGAGCTTAAGGGAAAGAGCAAAATTAAAAGAATACACATTGCCAGAATACATAATACATATTTCATTAACTTAATAGAAATTAACTGACTAAAATTCCAAACATCAGAAATTCACAAAGAGAACACATTCACCCAAAAGACTACACATGAATGTGAGGGTCTAGACTGCATAGTATTTTGTCCTTGATATTTCTACCATCTACAGTTACTTCCACCAATCATAGCCACTTCCTTTCCTCTATATGTTAGTACTAAATTCTCTTAGATATTAATGAATGTCTCATAACAATATCAGTCCTTCTGAGCTTAACAAGATCACTTAATGTGCTCATCACCTTTATTTAATTTTGATTCAGATGAAACATTTAAATATCATATCATATGTCATTAAACTGAAAATACAAAGATGAACACAAACTAGCAATATATTCAGGGTTGAAATCACTGAATTGATACCAGAAAAATAATTATTTATCTTTTTAGTAAAAAAGAAATAGGAACACAAATAGTAAAACAGACTTCAAAAATAAAGACAGGGCCAGAAAGAGTTATTTTATGAAACTGAATTTAATGAATTCAACATGTAACAAACAGTAGTATTTCCATTCCATTCCACAGTGTGATTTGAAGGCAGTTTTGTTCGTGTGATAAAAGCATGTTTAACACCCAAATATACAAGTAGAAACAACTCAGAGTTATTTATGTTTGGTTGTTTTTTTAAGGCATATTTTATTACAACAGACTTATGAAAACACTTTCTAGGACAAAATGTTTCAGGTAACTCATTCTCTTTCATCCTTACTTACCATGAAAATGTACTCTCAAAGTCCAATTATTCTACATAATGAATATTTCTACTATTACCAGTTAGTGATAACATTTCTAAGAAAAAAGTACTCAGCATATTTATTCCAATCTGACACCAGAATATTCAATGACTAGTTAAAGAATATAATTTAGGTTCAGAAAGATAACAAGAAATTATAAATTGTTTGAGATATCATACAAAGCAACTTACCTTGTAGTTTTTTCAATACAGCAACCTCCATTTTCAGAACTTGTTTTGGTTGTTGGGCTGATTCCACCTTCAGTGCAACATTTTCCCTGGTAAGCATGTCCAAGGCGTCGTAAATTTCTCCAAAGCCCCCACCCCCAATCTTCCTCAACTGTATAGGAAATAAGAATAAACAGACACAAAATTACTAGAAAATTCTAAATGGAAACTAATTAGTCTTTGATATTTAAAAAATTTATATATAATTTTGCTATTTCTATTTTATGGTAAGTACTTACTACAAAACTCTCACATAAACAATACTCATTCCTGACTTACATAAAAGACTACCAATTCTTGGAATCTCTCTGCACCGGTCCATGATGATAACATGGTCCTTTACTTATACTTACTCAAGTAAATTTTCAAATCCTATTGATTTGGCCAATCAGTAAAACACTGTACCATAAAAATAAAATTTTTATTTTTAAAAGAAGAATCTTCTTTTTCTAGTCTGTTAGATTAAGGAAACAATTAAAATAGCTTTGCTAGACCTGCTAATGGAAGAAAACCTTGGTTTCCAAGATTAGGGCAAAAAAGTCATCAAAAGACTGTTGGGATCATGTTAAGAGAACTCAGAAGACAACTTGAAGAGTGTCCCCTTAGTAAAATGAGACATTTGAACAATAATAAGGATAATAACTACAATGAACTAGAACACATTAAATTTGTTTTAAATCCATGATTCTTAATTGTATTTTAAAAAATCTCATTGGTCATTTTCAGACAACACTAGGGAACCAATTCATTATATATTTTTTTATCCTTACCCAAAGCCATGCTTACTGATTTCTTTTCTTTAAGAAGAGGGGAAAGGAGAAAGAGAGAGAGGGAGAGAAACTTGGTCAGTTGCCTCTCACACATGCCCTGGCCAGTGACCAAATTCACAATCTAGGCATGTGCCCTGACTGAGAACCGAACCTGCTACTTTCCAATTTATGGGACCATTGATGTTCCAACCAAATGAGACACAGCAGCCTGGGCCCAATTAATTAATTTGAAAATTGGTAAGTTAATAAAAAGAATCAGGCATTTATTCTGTTTTCCTAAAACAGAATAAAATCAAATTGTAACTCAAGTAATCAAAGAGTTGATGATGAGAAATTTTTATCGCCATGTAGTTTATAAATGCTAGAATATCACCAATCTGCAATTCCTAATGAA
>PVIA01012701.1:0-36305 GCA_004024845.1 Tonatia bakeri | reverse complement strand
GTTCCCAGGGACGGGCAGGTGTCCAGCTCCCTGGTTCCCCTTGTCTCCCTCCCACAGGTGTCCCAGTGCAGACCTACCTGCTCTGTTCCGCACTCCTCCTGTGCCCTCACCTGCAGGCTCACAGCACCACACTCCCTCTCTGGGTGAGGGACACCCTGCAGGATGCCCCAGCTTGTCAGCCTCTCTCCCAAGTGGCCCTGGGGTCCTGGCTTTCACCAGCTCCCCACAATTACCCTTCACTCTCCAGCGGAAAATCCCAGAGCAGAGGCACTCAATAGTTCTCCATTAGAGTTGAGTCTCTGACCTGGAAGAAAGTGTGAGGAAGAGGAAAGCATGCTCAGCAAGAGGAACAGAGCTAAGCCCTTCTCTCAAAGCCCTCTGTTCTGATTGGCTCAGAGCCTGGGTCTCACCAGTTGCTGGGCAAAAACCAGTGGGCAAGGTTGGCATGAACTGGGATCCCGTGTTGGATGGGGCAGTGAAGACCAGCTCTAGCCCTGACTCCCACCCCCTGCGTCTCTCTGTGTGTTAATCTGTGTGAATCAGTTTTGGGTGTGGGTGTGTGTGAGCAGTATCCCACTGTACACACCTGTTTTATGTCATTTGTATCACAGTGTGTTTAGCAGAGGAACCAGGACAAAGTAGCAGAGGGCAGTATATGAGCAGAGGAAGGGTGCAGGAATTAAAGGGTCACTGTGGTCGTTTGCTAACGTTTTTGACAGCAGAGCCCAGTGAAGGTGTGACAGAGAGAGCCCAGACCCATGCCACCTGTCCTGACTCCTGTGACACTCAGGTCTCAGATCCATTCCCAAGCAGCACCGTCTTCAGGTCCCCACAGGTGGTGCTGTCAGGGACGGATGGGCAGGTTCCACGTTTTCCAGAGAAGGTTCATGGGGGGCGTTGCTGGGAAGGTCCAGTCGTCCTCTGCCCCTCATCGGAGCTGCACTTAGGTTTCAGGTGTGCTCACTTCTCCTCTGCTGCAGGATCTGTGTTCCCTGAGGTTGGACGGGAGAGGCTGTGAACGTGTCTGTTAGGGGACTTGGAGGCCCGCAGGGCCTACCTGTGGCCTGGGGCCTCTAGAGACACTGTAGTTAGGTCTCTAGGCCATGAGTTGAGCTCCCAGGGCAGAGTGTGACCGAGGCTGATGGACTGTGATGCATTCCATCGTGTGAATGTAGGTTCTGGGATGGAGGTGGCTGTTCCCTTGTGCCATATCTGTTCCCTGCTTCTTCTCAGTGAACAAACCCAATTTTGGGGGAGGGTACTGCAATGTGCACTCCCCTCTTATAGATGGGGAAGGCTGAGGGACTGAGTTTGAGTCGGTGGTGTGCAGGTGGGTATTGTGTGTTGTGTTTCTACAGCGAGTTCCATATTCCTGCCACGTCCTCCTTCCTTGTGGGTAGACACAGTCTCTGGAGCTGGAGTTTAGCAGCCATCTGGTCACCAAGAGGCCACCTGGGGATGGAAGCCACACACTGAGGGGGCAGAGAATGGAGACAGACAGAGGCTGGGGCGTGGATGCCTCGCGAGCCTTCAGACCAGCTCTGGACCGCCACCCTCTGGAGTCATCTCCTGTGAGAGGAACGTGAAGCGTGTTTAGTTGAAGCCCCTGGCACCTCTGGTCTCTGTTATCAGCAGCAGAACCCGGTTCCTCCCACCCCACCTCCCTCTGTCAGTAGTTTTTCAGGACAATTACAAAGATTGAGCACAGTTTAGAGAATGTTTCAGTGAACACTGAATATACCTACTGCTCATATTTTATTATTTTGTTTTTAAAATAATTTCATATGATTTTAAATTGAATTTCTTGGGGTGACATTGGTTTCCCAAACCATAAACCCGATAAAACATCATGTGCACACAGCATCACGTACCCATCACCATGAGCAAAGTCTCTTTCTATCCCCGTTTTCCCTCCTTTTTCCACCTCTACGCACCCCACACCCCTTTCCTCTGCTATCAGCACACTGTTTCTGTTTCTATGTGTTAAGTGTATAAGGGGGGCCCCCAAAAAAACCCTGGAAGCATCTTCTGGATGGCAGGCCTCTTGTAGTCCAGGCTTCCCCACCAGGTGAGTGTTCTAGGGACCCCTCTGGACCGGCGCACCAGCTGCGACGTTTGAGAGGCTGCATTCAGCGTCGGTGAACTTTCCTGAAGGCTTGTTCATCACACTTGCCCATTTCCCGATGGGTGATTCACGAGCGCACCTGCCCTGAGCTGAGTGTTGGGCAGTGTGGGACCCAAAGCAGCATGTTCCCTGTGATCCCCTCTCCCCATTCCCCCAATCTTGCCCCAAGGGACATTTTTTATTTCCTTGGATGATAAAAAGTCCTCAATGGAAATGTTTTGACGTTGTGGAAGTGGTGAAACAAAAAGGGCAGAAGCACTAAAAGCATTGAAATCAATGAGTTCAAAACGGGTTTTGAGCAGTGGAAACATCTCGATAGGTGTGTGGCACCAGGTGGAGAGTGCTTTGAAGGTGACTGACTTAAAGAAGTAAGAATAAACATACAGTTTTGTAGAAAGACATTCCTGGTTTTTTGTGACCCCCTTGTATGTGTTTTCTGGCTAATGCCTTCACCTTCTTCTACTCAGCCCCCCACCCCCTCCCTTCTGACAGCTGTCAGTCTGTCCTGTGTGTCCAGGCCTCTGCACTCCTACTTTTGAGGGTCTACAGTGCACATTTCACTACACATGCTTACTTCGTCATCTACAACGAACATTTTATAATTCACTCTCACTTTCTCTTGATGCCCCTGTTCTTAGTTACTTACCTGGGGCCTTTTAAACTAAGTTATGACATCAGTTCACCTTCCCCTGGGAACTTGCACACACCTGTCACGAGGAACACAGTCCCGAAATGCACGAGGCACCAAAGCTGTGCTTAACATACGGATGTGGGAGTAATTTTCAGTCATATGTTCAAAATGGTCAGTGGATGGTTTTTATGTGGGAATCTCCAGCTTCTAAACGTATGATCATCCCCAATCTCATGGACACTCTGACCCAGGTCCCTGGCCTCTCCTCCAAAGATCAAAGCCATCTCCAGTAGCTGGTCCCTGACAGCCTGACACAGGATAAGCACCAACTCAGGCCCCTTCTGTCCCTGCCCTGGCATCTGGTGGCAGAGGTTCTGGGTTCTCCGCTGATGCTGTTCGGTGGGAAAGACAGCAAACCAAAGCAGGGAGGGGGAGAGAGACACGTCTCACCCCCTGACTAGGCAGTCCTGAGCCTGGTCCCATAGTTATGCCAGGTGTTCCGACATACCAAGAAACACCTGCCAGCACTGGGGTAGGGGGGCAGCGCATGAAATTCTGTGTATCTTTTCCACTGTCTGGGATGGGAAGCCTTTGAAACTGTGTATTCTTCCCAAGGTCTAGAAGGGGGAATTGGAGGGGTCCCCGGTGCCCAAGGAAGAGCCCGTTAATAACTCTGGGTAACTGCCTCGACTTTAACTAACCGTCTCCTCCCGCGTGTCTGTATCACTGCAGGGTGAGCAGCTGGGGCCTGGAGCAGGATTAGGATTCTGGGCTAACAGACCCCACGCATGCCTAGTCTGGAGAGTCACTTCCTCTGGCGGAGCTGGCACCACCTTTCCCCACCAATCAGTACATAACTTCCTCACCTCTCCCCACCCACCATACACGTCCCAGCACAAAGGACCTGATGCTCTTGCCGCCCTCTGGGCCCAGGACAGTCCCACAGCCCCATTCCTACCTCGCTGCTCCACCACAGCGGAACTGATTTGTTCGGAGCAGATTCCTTCCCTGCCCCCCAGTCTGGGGGTCACTGTTGCTGTTGAATTGGTTGGTACAGTGGGCTGCCAGCAGAAAGCTGCAGAAAGGCATGCAGTTGATTTGAGAAATTAAATAAAATGCGTGCGTGGACCTTACAGTAGAGAGAAGTGAGACTGTATATCTGGTCTCCCTGCCTGTGGTCAGGCTGGGAGGACAGGCGTGTCCCTCCAAGCCAACCCCACAGGGAACAGGAAGGGACTTTCCTGCCAAGGTCAGGCTGCAGCTACAGAGTGGGGAGGAGCCCCTTCTCTGAGGGCCCCTGTTTTCTCACCAACAGACTTCATCCACCAAAATATTTGCTGCTAAGAATCCTATCAGTAAGAGGGAGACATTCCAGTCTTGTCTGGAGCATCCCGGTTGCTCTGACACAGAGAAGCAGCCTAGTTCCCAACCTGGATGGGAGCTTCTGGGCAGATGGTTTCTCATCTCTTTAGTTCCCCAGGATCCAGGGTCCCAGGCGCAGTTCTACCCCAGACCTGTGGGTGGCGCTGGGAGGGGAATGTGTGTGAAATGGGCCAACATACAGAGAAAGATCCACTTTTCACCTGTGCATTGCACATAATCTCTTCTGCTTCGTGTGTGACGGGTGTCGGGGGTGAGGAGTGTGGATGGGGCAGTTATTGTGAGCCAAGGTCAGATGCCCTCCAGAGATGTTTGTCTCAGCTGCAGGGAGGGCAATGTCTCACTGAGTCAGGGCACCAGTAAAGGCTGGTCCAGGCCCTGAAATAAGAAGCACGTGCCTTCTTAATCCGAGTCTGTGTGTTTCATAATTAGACTGCCCCTGAGGCCAATTTGTGGAAAGTGTCCTCAGTTTCAGATGCCCAGGGCCTGCTGAATGTTTAACCCTATCTGCCCGCCAGTCATGTACCTAGTTCACATTTGCACACTTATAGAAATAGGGTTAGAGACACAGGCTGCTGCCCAAGCCTCTGGTTAAATAAAGAGAAAGATATAAAGACACATGGAGAGAAATTACCATCGTTGTTTATCTTAAAACTCACTTGATCCATTCGGTTACGTTGCATTTGAAGTCTGTTATTTCCACTGTGGAATAAAACGCTATCTCCTCACTTCACTAGACTTCAGAGAAAGTCCGCAGGTAGGAAACACATTTTTTTTGGCGCAGGGGAGTCTTCTCAGCCCTGGGGCCCTTCATCCAAGTCAAGCCCCAGAGTTCACCCTGCTCCCAACACCCTCCCTGGGGAGCAGCAGCAGAAGCCCTTCCTCCTTGCGTTCCTCCCCCACCTTCGTGCTCAGCAAGGTGAGTCAGCTGCTGGGATCCACAGATCGGCCTAAATCGACCCCCAAATAATCAGTGGCGAGGAGTTAGCATCATTAGAGGAAGAATAACTGTGCTAATCCTAACTGCACTGGGCGCGTGTGTACTAGATAAGTTGCTGATGCAATCGTGTCATAAAGCAAACACCGAAATCTCAGGGGATTCTACGGACATTTCTTTTTCTCTGTCGTGGGTCTGCAACGCACATGGTGCAGCTGGGTCGGTGGGCTCGCTGGGGCCTGGCTGATGGGGGGCTACAGGTCGGGTCCCGTCAGCTCCGTAGGTCTCTCCATTTCGGGGCCCGGAGCTACAGGACACGTGCTCCATCTCTCTCCCCTGTTCTCGCCCCCTCGCCATCTGATCCTTGTCCCGCAGCTCCTCCTCCCGCCCGCCGTTCCTCCAACTTCTCAAACCAGGATCTTGAGGCTCCTCCGCCCCCTAGTGGTCGCGGCGCTTCACTGCAGTCCGTGAGCCTGGGAACTGCGTGCGCGCTCTGTCTACCGGGGAGTCCCGCCAGGTTCCCATATCTTTGTTTAATATAAACTCAAATCTTTTTTTTTTAAACTGCGATACAAGGTGAGAAATACATTTTATGTTGTCACTGAGCACGCACACTTAAATTTATATATACTATATGGTCTCATAGTTCAGTCGAGTTTCTCACATAAACGTCGGTCACTACACAGTGTGTGGATGTCCTGCCACCAGCGGCCCAGGCCCTGCAGGTGATGCTGCTCCAGGACAACCGTCTGTCAACGGGACCGCGGCGCCCCCAGGCCTGCGGGGCTCTGCTCTTGTTGTCCAAGGGAGAGAACTTTGACACTCAAAAACTTACCTTCATTCTGAAATCTAAAACTGCACTTATTTCCCTTCATATTAATGCTGTAAGAGCCCCTTAACTGGGCAGGAGGCAGAGCACAGAGTTCTCTGGTGCAGACGGATAAATATCTGGTTATCGTTTCCCGCCCCCCATCGGTGAGTACATCTCACTACAAACCACACGTCCGAGAACACACTGAACAGCTGCCCCGTGGCCCACAGGCCTGGCTGCACCTCGTGCCACCCGCGGGGCAGCTAAAACAGCAGAGCATCGAGGTCTTGGTTCCCGCGGCTGGAGGCCTGAGCTCCCGGCCCCGATGGGCCTGTTCCAGCCTCTGCCCCGGTTTAGGCGATGGTGCAGGGTGGGGAGGGGGTGGGGTGCCGGCAGTCTTTGGCGGTTCCAGGCTTGTGGAAGCTTCACCCTGTCTCAGCCTGGATCTCACGGGGCTTCCCCGAGACACGTGTCTTCCTCCCGTTTCCCGCGGAGACAGAAGCGGGGACAGTCTCGTGTTCTGGCCAAAAGCGCAGAGGACAGAAATTCCACTTGTGTGCCAGCGGGAAGGCCCTCTGTTGCTTTACCTCGGCGGTGACGCCATCTCCTCTGCCTCTCCTCCGAGCTCTTCCATTTCGTGTTTTAACCGAACACGGTGAGGGGGTGGGGAAGGACCCTCGTTACTACTGAGGGCGGCAGGGGTGGGAGCCCTGGCTCTCCAACCACACTCTGCCGGGTCAGACCGTGTTATCGGTGAAAACAACTGTCCAGGCCACACGCCCACCAGACAGAGTAACTGCTCGGGAGGCAGAGAGACGGGCAGCTGCAGCCACAGCAGAGGGTCCTGGTGGGGAGGGGGGAGGTTGGGGAACAAAGGATCTTGTAGCCCTGGGTGGCTGCTCCAGGTTTCTGCTGACTGAGCTGTGCTGTCACTTGTGTAGAAAGGGGCTTATCTGTCACCTGGAGGCACACTCCCCTCCATGGATGGCAGGGGTGAGCCTCTCTCTGCTTCCAACTGTTGAGCACCATCTCAGGCAGATGCAAGTTAAATCATTGCCACCAACTGTTTTCACATACTGCCCCTGAAGAAAAGGCTGTTCTCACTGGGTGAGCTCTGACTCAGGTCAGATGAAGACCAGGGTTGGAGGTGAGGGCTTCCGGGGAAGCAACAGGCAGGACACACAGTGACAGTCCCTGGATGTGGGTTGATAATGAGAAGGGACAGACAGTGACAAAATAAGGAAGAAGGGAATTCTCACAAAGTAAATTCCCCAAGGAGAGAGTGACAGCAGACATTATCTATTTATCTGGACTTTGAATTTTAAGATGCCTCTTGCTCTGTTTCATTCTCAAGGCTCCAGTGCTGCAAGTGAGGAAGGCTCTGGAGCAAATCAGTGACCACAGTGACCTCATGGGGTGATCTGACCACAAAGCCCTAACTGGGTAGGTCAGGGTGGGAGTCAGGCCCAGGCTGATACATCTTTAGTATGAGGTTTTCTTCCCCTTTAGCAAACCCTGTCCACTATCCTGGGGCACCTGGCTTAACCTGTGTTTGAGAGGCCAGAGGTCACCCTGTTCCTCAGCCCCTGGGAGAGTGACCGCCCTCCAAGGAGCTAGGGGTCTTGGTCCCTCTCCTTTCTCCCTCCTTCACAGCATCCTCACATCCCCCCTCAGTCCACACGCAGACAGAAGCTGCACACTTGTCATTCTCCAGAGCATTCAGATCCTTCCCCACACAAGGATGTCTGTTGATCTCAGATTAACTCTCATGAAAACTCTCTGTAGGATTCCAGGTTGTCATATCAACAGATGTGAGCATATAGTCTTCTATTATTAGCCAAATGTAACAAATTGAACAATACCACTAGCATTTATTTTGTTTTGCAAACAAGTTATTTTTCACAAAACATGTTATTTATATTAGCCTATGATCAGTGAATAACTGACACTTAAATGTATATAAATAAATATATCTTTAAAGATTTCTAATATAGTAAATATTGTCAGGTATAAGAAAGATGAGCAAAAAGTCTTCAGGGTGCTCAGTAATTTTGAAGTTTTTAATTCATCCTGAGAACAACAAACTGGAAACTGCCGACCTCCCCACTGACCTTGACCTGAATGAACCTGCTTCACAGTCATCTGCTTAGCCAGGACCTTAAACCTGGGGCCATCCTCACTTACCGAGATTTAATGCAGGGACACCTGAGACAGGTCAGGTCTGGGATGTCATCGTCTTTTATCCTTTGGAACCTGGGAGCTGGGCTGTGAGGGCTGGAACTCTGGGGGACGGCGTGGTTGGACCTTCTGGTGCTGGAGCCCTGGCTGTCATGGAGGGGCCACCACCCCAACAGCCTGACCCCTCCCAGCTCTCAGGTCCCCCTCCCTCCACCTCTGACCTCCAGTGGTGGCTCCTCAGGCCCTCAGGTCCTGGTGCATCCTGCTGTCCTCATCCCAAGTCCACAGTGTCTGGTGTCATCTCAGGTCCCATGCTGACAGGTCACCCCAATGTCAGAGCAGCAGGCTGCCAGCCTGTCACTGTCCCACATTGTCCTTGGTTAGGAGCCACATGGAAGCACTGGTTCCCCAGAGACTGGGCCCTGCCCCATGGGGACAAGCTCAGGAGCTACTAAAGCAACAGCCTGAGGGGGGATGGGCTGGGACTGGAGGGGGGTCCCAGGCCTGTGGGGCAGGTTCTCTGATGCGCCCAGAGGGAGAGGCCAAGTCCTCTGGGTGCTGTGCTGTGTGAGCAGAGTCGGCCAGGGCTTCTCTCCTGGGCTCTGAGACTAGGGTGCTGGTCCTGGTGGCTGTGGTGGGTCCCTACCCCAGTGGAGGACCAGGCCACACTCAGGCACAGTCACCCTCCAGGACCCTGTGAATGCTGGGCAGAGGAAGAGGGGCTGTCATCAGACCCCAACCTGAAGAAGGGCCTCAGGGGCCCAGAGAATTGTGAATGGGGACATGTGTAGATGTGGGATCGATTCCTCATGTTATAGAAGGAGACATCTCCAGATTCATAGTCCAGGAAGACGGCCACCAGGTGAAAGCGCTCCTTCAGGGGAATGATCTTCTCTGGAGAGTACAGGACCTGGTACTGGTTTCCAAACAGCTCCAGGGCCCAGAAACCATTGTGAGGGACCAGCCAGGCTTCCCCTCCCCTCTGCACATGGTCTGCACAGACCCTACAGCCATGGAGTCACCTTCTCCACACCCACCTTTCTGTTACGTCTCCCTGAGGAGAAACTCTCCACACCCAAGACACACGGCCAGCAATCGAATCTCTTGGGTTGTTGGGAAGGCTCTGCCTGGAGGGGCTTGGTGCACCATCCTCTGATCCTGGGACAGGAAGAGCTCAGGGTGAGTGGTGTCTGGGTCCAGGAGCACCTCAACTCTACAGGAAGTCTGGGGGTGAGGCCTGGGTGCTCAGGGGTTCCCAGGAAGGTGGCGGACACCTCCATGGGTTGGGACCTCCATGAAGGCTCCATGATCCCAGACCCCAGGCAGCTCACAGAGGAGAGCTCCTGCATTGAGTGTCCATCTGCTGAGTGAGGGGGCGGGGCCTCAGGGAGAGCACACCTGGGCACTAAGAGAGGAGAGAGTTTAGCAAAGGAGCTGAAATTAATGTCTCCCACTTTCTGTCCACATCTTGAGATGTGCCCCCTTTTCTATTACAAACACATGGTCTCTGGGACTCTTTCTGGTTGCAGACTTTCCAAACTGGCTTCAGACACAAGAGACCCCGGTCCCTCCACCTCCCAGTGAAGCACTTCAGGCCACTCACCTGCCCCCACAACACGAGACCTGCTGCCTCACAAGGAAACCCCGACTCCCTAGTCAGTGATGTCTGCTCCCTGCTCTGTACTCTTTGTTCTTGCCCCAAAGCCTTCAGGGAGTGGGTCCCCTGCAGGTGAGGCCCTACAGCCCCCCAATTCATAGATGATTTTCTTTTGAACAAAGGATGTCAAACTCATTAACACATACTTTCATTTTTGTCACTTGACAGGGCTGAGGAGACAAAAGAGCAGAAACACCTGCAGTCACCATTGGAAGGACTAGGATGAATGAAAACCAACAACCTTCACCAGCCCCGCTGAGCTGCCATCTCTGGCCTGGTTACTGCAACTCCCTCTCTGCCTCTTCTGCCAACATCTGTGCAGTCCGTCCTCAACACAGTTCCCTCCTCCAGGTCACCTTGCTGCTCTGCTCCAGTCCCTGCCATGGCTCCTGTCTCACTGAGACTAAGCCAAAGGCTCCCTGTGACCTGCTTTGCCCTGTCTGGTCTGGACCCCTTCCAGGTCTACACTCGCCTCCTCCAATTCTCCCTGCACTCAGTCCTTCCACCCACACCTGCCTCTGGGGTTCCTTGAAACTGCCAGACGTGCTGCTGCCTCAGGCCCCAGGCACCTGCTCCTCCTGCTCCCTGGTACTCACCCCTCACTTGCCCTGTTGTCACCTTTCTAAAAAATATATTTTATTTATTATGCTGTTACAGTTGTCCCCTTCACCCCCTTGATTCCCCTCCGCCCTGAACACCCCCTCCCACCCACATTCCCCTTCTTTAGTTCATGTCCATGGGTCATACATATAAGTTCTTTGGCTTCTACATTTTCTATACAATTCTTACCCTCCCCCTGTCTATTTTCTACCTACCATCTATGCTACTTATTCTCTGTACCTTTTACCCCTCTCTCCCTCTCCCACTCCCCGGTTGATAACTCTCCACATGATCTCCATTTCTGTGGTTCTGCTCCTGTTCTAGTTTGCTTTTGTTTTTGTTTTAGGTGTGGTTGTTAATAACTGTGAGTTTGCTATCATTTTACTGTTCATATTTTTTATTTTTTTCTCAGAAAAACCTCTTTAACATTTCCTATAATAAGGGCTTGGTGGTGATGAACTCCCTTAACTTGACCTTATCTGAGAAGCACTTTATCTGCCCTTCCATTCTAAATGAAAGCTTTGCTGGATAGAGTAATCTTGGATGTAGGTCCTTGTCTTTCATGACTTGGAATACTTCTTTTCAGCCCCTTCTTGTCTGCAAGGTCTCTTTTGAGTATGGGAACACCTTTGTAGGTGACTGTCCCCTTGTCTCTTGCTGCTTCTAGAATTCTCTCCTTCATTTTAATCTTGGGCAATGTAATTATGATATGCCTTGGTATGCTCCTCCTTGGGTCCAGCTTCTTTGGGACTCTCTGGGCTTCCTGGACTTCCTGGAAGTCTATTTCCTTTGCCAGATTGGGCAAGTTCTCCATCATTATTTGTTCAAATAAGTTTTCAATTTGTTACTCTTTCTCTTCTCCTTCTGGCACCCCTATAATTTGGATGTGGGAACATTTAAAGATGTCCTGGAGGTTCCTAAGCCTCTCCTCATTTTTTAAAATTCCTGTTTCTTCATTCTTTTCTGGTTGAATGTTTCTTTCTTCCTTCTGGTCCACACCACTGATTAGAGTCCCAGTGTTCTTTCCATCACTGTTGGTTCCTTGTACATTCTCCTTTATTTCACTTAGCATTGTCTTCATTTTTTTCATCTAATTTGCGACCAAATTCAACCAATCCTGTGAGCAAACTCATTACCAATGTTTTGAACTGTGCCTCTGATAGGTTGGCTATCTCTTTGTCACTTAGTTGTATTTGTTCTGGAGCTTTGATCTGTTCTTTCATTTGGTCCTTTTTTTTTTTTTTTTTTTTTTTTTTTTTTTTTTTTTTTTTTTTTTTTTTTTTTTTTTTTTTTTTTTTTTTTTTTTTTTTTTTTTTTTTTTTTTTTTTTTTTTTTTTTTTTTTTTTTTTTTTGTCTCAGTGCCTGCTTCCTATAAGGAGTGGAGACTTAGGTGCTCACCAGGGCGGGGCAAACCAGGTCTCTGCATTGTGACACTGTATGTAGGGAAGGGATCGGAGAGGGAACAGTGGTGCTTGCTCAGCTCTTTGCCGGATTTCAGTCACCTCCACCACTACCCACACGCAAAGTGGGCCCTTCTGGTGCTGATTCCCAGGTGGGTGGTCTTGTGTACGTTCTAGGACCCTGTGGGCCTCTCCATGAGCTCTTTTGTGGGGCTGGGAGTCTCTCCCGCTGCCATCTCAACCCCCCAGGTGTTTTCATCAGAGGTTTGAGGCTTTATTTCCTCGCACTGGGGCCCTGGGTTGTGCAGTCTGTCCCGCTCCTCAGGTGTTCCTCCCGGTTTATCTGCATGTGAATCTGGGACCACCCACTCCACCAGTGGCCACCTTGCCTACTGGGTCTTCCACCACCACTTTGCTGAGAGTCCTCTCTGCCCAGCTGCCCGTCTCTGCCCCTCCTACCCATCTGGATGGATGTTTCTTCTTTAACTCCTTGGTTGTTAGACTTCCATACAGTTCTGTCAGTTGTGGCTGTTTTTTGTTTTTAAATTGTTCTTCTCCTTTTGGTTGTGCGAGTAGGCACAGTGTGTCTACCTACACCTCCATCTTGACCGGGAGTTCAAACTCTGTTGTCACCTTTTCAATGAAGCCTTCCCTCACCTCTTTAGTTACACCACAGCTCTAAAGAGCTGCTCCTGCCTAGCCCTTCACACACTTGCCCCTGATTAATTTTTCTAAGCACTCATCATCATCTGACATAATACTTTAATTAATTATGTTACTTGTGGCTTTAGTTAAGTGTTTTATAGATTACTTTCTGTTTCTCTACAATGTGAGCCCCATAAGGGAAGGGGTGTTCATGCATTTTGTTCCCTCATTTATCTCCTGTTTCTAGAACTGAGCCTTGAACATATGTGAAACTTGCTAAGTGTTTGTTGAGTGACTTTATGAATGTCTCTAGATATAGTCTTTCCCACCTCTGTGCTTGGAAAACCCCATGGGCAGGAGGGGAGGTTTCAGCATCAGCACCATCAGGTGCAGACAGCCCCCTGCTCCCACCACTGTCCATGGTGTGTGATTATTTTCAACACACAAATGTACCTGCAGCATCAGAACTACAACATGGAAAAAATGACCAGATATACCCTCAGAGATGAGGCTCCTCCTCCTAGGATAAGAGACTGTGATGCTCCCCTGTGATGAAGGGAGGGCTCAGCTCAGCTGTAGCCTGAGCTCCTCAGGGTCCAGGACCCTCCCAGCCCTGTCTCCCCCCAGCCCCACTCAGGCTCTCAACTGTCTGCTGAGGGTCCTGTGTCCACAAACTGGGCCCCCAGAGGGCAGGGAGCTGACCTGGAAGGAAGACCAGAGTCCAACTCCTGGCCCAGCAGGTGTGGTTGATGGAACAGGACTTGTCCTCACAGAGCTGTCCTCGACAATCACAGTCACGGTGACTCTGTAGAGGCCATCTGTGACCTTGGTGTCAGCCTCCTCCAGGGTGGCATGAGCTCACCATAGGGGTCCCCCACATTGCATGGGGCCCTGGGTACCACCCTGTGGAGGTGCACTCCAGCCAGATGCCCCAATCCTTGTGGCCCTTCATCTCAATGAGGGGCTTAGACCCTATACCTGGGAACAGACAAAAATATCTAAAATGTTTAATTTCAAAGCATGTTACTGGAGAGGACCCTTAGAGTTCTCTGAGCAGCAGCAGGGGCTACTCTGTGGGGTTCCACCTTCTCCCCTGCTCACAGTCCCCACTGAGCTCACTGTGCTTCTCAAACTCGATGCCCACAGCTCAGCAGGATGCACCCACTCACTCAGCCCTCAGGCAGGAGGAAGTCCCCCTGCCAGGGTAGATGGGATCCTAGAAAAAAATCTGCTGGTCTGTGGGAGGCCTGAAGTGCCGAGAGAAACTATCCTCAAGGGTCACACAGTGAAAAAGTCACCAAAGAGAAACAATGGACCTGCCACCATCAGGCACAGAGTGGCCTCATCTCAGATGAGGCTGGTTGGAAATGACAGTGGTGGGTGGTGTTGTCCTGGGCTGTGACATTGTGAATGACCAGGGCCATCCTCCCCTTGCTCACAAAGGTTGTTTGACTCAGCACTGTCTCAACTGGACACTGCAATTAGCTCACAAGCAAGGGATCCACCAGCAGTGACTCCACTCCTGGGACTCTGTCCCCATGTTGTTCCCTTCACCTGAGTTGTTTCCCCACATCTGTCCCTGTGAGAATGACCCCAGATGTCCCCAGCCTGGAGGGGTCTCAGCTCTCCCGACAGCAGCAAGAAGGGCTGCTGGAGTCCCACCACTGCAGGGAACTCAGCTCTGCCAGCAACCAGAGTCAGCAACACAGACTGCTCCCTGGATCACCCCAAAAACAAAAACAAACAAACAAAAAAGAAATAGCAGCCTGCACACACCTTAATTACAGTCTGGCAAGAGCCATGGTGGATTCTGACCCAGAGAATTGTGAGATAATAGATTTGTGTTATATTAGGTCATGAAATTTACACTGTTACAGCAAAAATAGAAAGTTCATCCAAGAAGGATTGGAAACAATGGGCCAGAGAGCTAAACTGTGAGCCCAATGAGTTAACCATGGGGTTAGATCTAGGAAGAGGTCGCTGCCCATGACCCTTGAAGCGTGACGATTATTGACAAATTAATTTACACATGTGTCCTGACACCCACATGCATGTGGAGGGGACACATGGTGAACAGTCACAGTGACAATGATGAGGAAGAGCAGCCTTTCCCCAGGACCCACAGGTGACAGGAACCTTGGGAACCTCAGTGGGTGATCAGAGGTGGGTGTCCCTGTCCTGGATGTGGGTTCCACCATGTAATAAAAACTCCACTGACGTCTATCTGCCCCCTTCCCCTCACAGTCCTGCTCACAGAGGACCTTCAGGTGTGAAGTGGGAGGTTGGGTCTGCTCTGTGCTCAGAGGTCACAGGCTGGTTCAGAAAGTGGTCACTAGTTCCTTCTCAGCCCTGTGTGATGTGGTCACTGTGAATTCATCCTCTGGACCATGTCGTCCTGCAGAGCCTGTCAGTGAAGGGGTGGACCATGGCTCTGACAGTTGATCTTGAAAGATCCAAGTGGGGTGTGACCTTCACAGTCACCTGCAGCAACCTTTACCCTTGGTGCCCTGGGAGGGACCCTCAGGGCTGCCCATGACCCTGCCCAACAGGACAATCAGCTGCAAAGGCACAGAGGAGAGGGAGGGGGAGGACTGGGGGGTGAACATCATTCAGCACTAAAATCTGTGTGAATTATGTGTGTCAGTTAACTTCCACTGCATCAGGTTCCACTCTTGCCAAATGAGGCTGCTTCACAGGGTTTCTGGGGATGAGGTATATTCACCTGAAGCATTTAATACAGCACTAGTACATGTGAAGTCACTTATAAATGTCAGCCCTGGCTGTGTCAGGCTGGCTGAGTCACCTTTGGATGTTAATTTAGTGTCTGTACAATGATCTCATCTCTCATGGAAAAATTGAATGAATATTACTGAAACCCTTCACTCAGTGTGTTTTGTTAAGTATTTTCCGGCTGTGATGTTTTGCTGCTGAGCAGGCCCTCACCGGCAGGCCAGCATTCTGAAGCAAAGAGGATGCTTCAGTTGGAGAGTCGCTGTTCCCATCAGCTGATCCCAGGACCACTACAGCCTCCAGGGAAGGTTTGGGCTCTGGGTCAGCCACTAGGGTCCTTCTCACTGGTTTCTGCGCTGGGCAAATGGTCAGGGGACTGGGCTCAGAGGTTAAAATCCAGAAAACAGGCCTCAGAGGCCCAGAGAAGCGGGTGTGTGGGAAGGTGAAGATGTGAGACCCATCGATGGCATTGTAGAACGAGACCTCCCCCAGCTCATAGTCCAGGAAAACCCCCACCCTCTCAGGAGGGCTCACATGGGTCAGTGTGGTCTGTGGGTTCGTGAGAGCCTGGTATTCACTCCCAGGTTTCACCCCCACTGTCCAGAATCCATTCTCTGGGGCCATTTTATCACCACCTTTTCTCTTCACGTTCTCCCTGCACACCCCAACATGCCACTGTGCCCTGTCCCCCACCTCCACCTCCCAGAAGTGTGTCCCTGATGTGAAGCTCTCACAGCCCAACACACACTCATTCCCGCAAAATCTCTCGGGGTTTTCTGGCAGGTTCTGCCATGTGTCTGCCCGCTGCAGGCTCCTCTTGTCCTCAGAAACCAGGAGGGTGGGGTGCGCAGTGTCTGGATCCAGAAACACATCCGCTGTAGGGGGTTCAGAGGGTGTGGGGTCAGCCATGGTGCCCGGGCATCAGAGCCTCAGCCTTCAAGGCCTGGGTCTGGGCAGGAGTCCAAGCCCACAGTCTGGGGTCCCCAGCCCACCCTGGATGTGACCCTCAGCCATGCCAAACACACTGCTGGGGTCTTGTGATTGGAGAGGAAGGGAAGGGTGAGGAGGATTGGGATCTACCATTTTCCTGTTTCTGCCCCAAAATGTCCATGTCCACCTGTGCTATAAAATCAATGTCAGCCCTGGCTGTACCCTGACCTGGAGGACGCCCTTTTCTGCACAGTCTCTTTCCATAGACACCAGCTATGGAATATCTCGGGTTCAATTTCCTGTCTGTGAAGTGGGGGTAAAACACTAGTCCCGGGGGTGGACTAAAACAAATGAGTGGTATATTGAACACAAGGCCATGCATGGAGGAAGTGTCTGGAATGATAACAGACACCATGTCCCTCCTATGCTCGGGGCCAGGCTGGGGCTCCATGTGCTCTGGGATCCACTCCCCACCTTGTCCACCTCCTTCTGACCACAGGAGTCAGTCCTCCATGGACAGCATCCCTGGGCCCCTGGGCTCTGGTTACTGTTGGGTTTGGCCAAGGGGAGGCGCAGGCTGAACACAGGAAGGAGGAAGGAGAGGAGGCACAGCTCTGACCCCCGCGTCCCCCAGGGAGACGCTCCACCACAGCACCTCCTCCCAGGAACCCCGCCCCGAGCCCCAGCTGCCTGCTCCAGGCCCCAGTGAGTCCTCCCTGTCCCCCTGCCCTCGGCCCAGGGGTGGTCCCAGATCCCACTGCTCTGAGCCCTGGAGCCCCATTTGTCTTTGTTAGTTTCCCTAACACCACTCCACCTGTCACTGTGAACACATCCAACCCCATCTCTGTGTCAGGGATTTCTTTCACCTCTTCCTGCTGTGACCTTTGTCTCAGCTCACTGTCCTCAGCCAGCACACCAAAGCCTCTAGGTGACGGTCATCCCTGTTCCTTAAACATGGCCATGAGCACTTTTGTCACTAACACTCAGAGTGACAGGAGCACCGAGGTCAAGTCCACACTGGGGATCGAGTTGATTATAAAGGGTCACCTGTCACAGGACCACCGGGAGGTGTGGCTGGTGCTGCCTCATTCTTTGTCCCTATTCCTGTCAGTCATGAGTGCCTGTTTCAGTATAAAAAAGTGCTGTAAGGGGTCTGTTGTCAGTGAATAATCTGTGTAGGTTTTGGGGTCCTCTGTCCTCACTGACCCTGCACCCCTGTGAGTAAATCACCCTATAACACAGTCTTTTATTTTAGGAGTTGCCCACATTGCTTTTAGTCCTTAAGATACCTTCTCCTCTCCTTGGTCATAACTGTGATACAAACACCACCTTCAAACAGGCCATCTGTTTCCTGTGGGTGTTCTGACAACACACAGTCACCACTTCACTCAGTCCTTGTCCCAACCCTCACAGAGCAGGAATGAGTGTGGAACACGGCATAACTTGAGGACACACAGCAGCCGGAGGGGCAGGAGCTTGGTCAGGTCACCTCCTCCCTCTCCCTGCAGCCCCTTCCTCCAGTCCTGCCCCTCCTGCCTCTTCCTCCCACAGAGACCTGTGGACCCCAGGATGGCTGTTGTCCCTGGTCCCTGGGCTCTCTGCACAGGTGGGGACACCTTTGAGATCACAACCTCAGGTCACCTCATTCAGGAAAGATTGGGAATAAAAAGAGGGAGTAGGGGCCCTCAGGGGTTGTCCTGGGGACACAGAGGGATCCACTCACCAGGCTGGAAGAGAGCCATCTTCAAGTCTGAATGAAAGGAGACACAGACAAGGAAAAGTCATTCTTTCTGTCCTCCACCCCTGCCCCCACTGTCCTCACTGAGCCTCTTCTCTATCCTGTCCTCAGTCTCCTCTAATGTCCACTCTCCTCATCTACAGCTCTGGGAACCAGGCTGAAACCTCTCCCAGTGCTGGGCTTCCCTCCATCACACTGGGGCTCCAGGGACATGACCAGGCTGTGCTGGGTGTGGGTGTGTGTGTCATCAGGGTGAGGGGACGCTGGGTCTGGAAGGTCCTCTCTGAGCGACCAGACAGGAGGGGGTTGTTCAGACACAGAAAATGAGCCTCTGAGCTGGATGTGATTGCTCCTCACCCAGCAGGAAAGGCTGTGCATGCTTCCCACACAGGAGCCGGGAAACCAGAGAGCATCAGACTCACTCACCTGCATAGGCCTGAGACCGCTCCCCACCTGCAATGGAGACAGAGAGTCACCTGAACTGTCTTTTCTGAGTTGGTTCCTTTCTGTCCCTTGTGCCCCCCTGTCATCTTCCTGTGTGCCCCCACCCTCCCAACCTTGGCCTCTGCCTGTTCCCTCCCCGGCTCCCCCTCCTCTTTCCACCAGATGCAGCTCAGGACCCCCAGGCACCCTCCACAGGCTGTCCCAGTGTCACCGCACAGCTGTCTTGTCTGTGTCTGTGCAGCAGTCACCTCACATCCCCACTTTAGCTTCTGAAGTTTCAGTTACCTTCTGTCAACCACGGTTGGGGAATAGTGAATAAAAATTGCAGAAAGAAACAATTCATAAGTTTTAAATTGGAGATCAGTCTCACCAGCATGATGATGTCCCCTCCTGTCTGCCCCGACTTGCCCCGTCACCAATCCACCCTGGGCCCACCCACCCTTAGTCACTGAGGAGTGTCTCTGTGACACATGGACGGTCCCAGTGTCACACTGCTGGTGTCCAGTAACCCGTATTTTACTTAATAATGACTCCAATGAGCAAGAACAGTGATGCTGCAATGCTGGCGTGTCAACGAGAAACCTTCCTTTATGTGAAAAGGAAAAGCCTCGTGTATTCAGGGTTTGGTCCTATCTGTGGTCAGACATCCCCTGGGGGACCTGGACTGCGACCCTGTCATATAAGCGATGACCAGGTTCTCCAGGACCTGAGTGTGTCTGCGCACATGCTGCCCTGTGTACACACGCGTGTACCTGTGTGCTGGGGTTCAGTCACCTCAGTCTGTGTTATTTCCTGCCTATTCCGGAAACAATGGACAACCTAATGGGAAAATACAGATACTATTTTTTTCAGCAGTGATGATAAATCTGTGACAACTGACACGGCCACTCCTGTTAAGACGCTTTTCTCTCCTTCTGCCTTTCTTTTCTGTAGGGTACAGAGTTTGTGAACAAACCAGGGAGGGAAGGACTCACATACTGAATCACCTGCCCTGCCCCCTCTCCTTTAGTGGGTTTCCAGGGTGTCCTGCTTGCACCCCCCCTGGTGGAGAGGGACCGCAGCTCCTTCCCCACTGAGACAGACCACTGCCCAGTCCCCCTATGAGTGTCCTCTTTTCTTCTGTGAGTTTAGGGGTGAAAAAAGGGGCTGAAATATTGGAACCAAGAGGCTGAGATGCAGGTCCGGGTCACTCACGTGGTAGGTACGGGATCTTTCTCCACCCTGCAGGGAACAATGTGATGGGTCAGTGACACGTGTAATGCAGGGTCCCCAGGACAGGTGGGCCGGGGATCACCACTTACTGAGTTCGTCCTGTAGCTTCTCTGAAAATAAGCAAAAAACACCTTCTTTAAAGGGGATCGAATAGAGGACCCGCGTGGTGGGTGTGGGCGAGGGCAGAGAGGTGGCAACCACCTGCCAGTGTCTTACCTTTCACGCTTTGCTCCCTCTCCTTCCCCTTGGACATGGCCTGGTTCTTCTGATGTCGCCACCGGAACCACCATGTCCCCGCAAGGAACCCCAGCAGAGCTGCCACAGTCACGCCCAGGGCCACAGCCCACGTCCGCAAGCACATGAAGAAGGGGCCTATGAAGGGTGAGCCTCAGCTGATGGCCAAGTTGGGTCTCAAATATCTGGGGACTGAAAACAATCGTTCTCTCCCCAAAGTGCCCAAAACTTTCACTGGCACATAACACTGTTGTCTTGAAGTAACTGCATCTCACATGGGAATATTTTGAATATAAAAAAATACACAGAGTCATTGAAATCTCTCCACTGCTCCTCCCTCTGCCATTTATTATCTTCCTCTGAGTCACTTTAATCTGGGGATTAAGAACGAGAATGTTGGGGCTGGAGGACCTGGGTTCAAATTTGAGGTCTTCTGCCTGACTAGCTCTGGGACCTGGAACTAATGACTTAAGCATCTGTTCCTGGTGTACAGACGGATAAGAGATGGGCGCTCTCCCAGGGTGAGTGCCATGCAAGTTTTATTGAATTGTAAAAACATAAATGTATTTTTATTTTATCTTGTTTATGGTGAAGGCAGCACTCTATACCAGCTGCTCTGCCAGTTGTTTTCCCTGCTCACCTGGGTCTGGGCGACCTTCCCGCCTCAGCACAGGGAGCAGGTCTGTGTCTGCTCTCATAGGGCAGCACCCACTGCACACACATCCCATCGGGGCCACTTGCACCGTCTCTGACTTTGTTACTATAGTTAATGGAGATAACCTTTTATATGAGCCATTACACAGAAATGTGAGCTGATTGTCAGCTGAAGTCCCAGAAGTGGGGTCTTGCATACCTGAATGAGTACTCTGGATAAGGTGGCTCTGGTGTCCCCAGAGGAAGTTGTGCTCACTGACGTCAAAAATACACCAAACAATAGCCAGAAACCTCTACAAGTCACTGTCTCCCCAATATTCCGACAGCAGAATGTGTTACCATCACCTTGTTTTTTCCTGTGTTGCCAGTCTCACAGGTGGAAATCATCTCCGTAGTCAGTGAGATTGGACACCATTTTGTGAGTTAATTTCTTTTCTGTGAACTGATAATTTCTGTTCTTTGCTCACTTTTCTACCAGGTTGAAATATATTTTAAGGAGATTTGCCCTTTTTCTAAGATTTGCATGATACATATTTTTCCCTTTTCTAATGACTTTGCTGATCTTGACCCTTTGTCCCCAGTTCCCATTGCCTGGCACCATGTGTGGCACTCAGGAAGTGCTCGGAAGACGTCTGTGACATAAACAGCTTCATGGGGAAGGAGCAGCAGGTCCCTGCTCTGTCCCTTCTGTTCCCTGCACACACCCAGGTCAGCAGCAGACAACCTGCGACCCCCCAGAGGCACCATGGAGCCCAGGGCAGTGGGCAGGGCACTCACCTGCAATGGAAAGCCTGGCTGACTTTTCCTGGCCCAGCAGGGGGTTTCTGATGACACAGAAGACCCCCTCCCCAGAGCCGCCTTCCAGGATCACAGAGGCTGAGGCTGCATAAAGGCCCTGGGGGTCTGTAGCCTCTGTGGCCACCTCAGCAGACAAGCTGTGTCCCCTGGCATCTCTCCACTCGATTTGGGGCTGCGGGTACCAGCCAGCTGACATGCACTGCAGACGGATCCCTCCAGCTTCATAGCCCTTCAATTCAATGTGGGGATCAGAGCCCAGCGCTGGGGAGGAAAAGTGAGCCTGAATCCTGGGGAGCCCTCTGCACTGGTGAGGGTCTCCACAGCATGGAGGGTCTCCACATGCACCCTGGATGAGCCCAGCAGGGATTCACCAGGAGCTGTTCCCAGAGTCTGCTGTGCAGGAGATACTGACCCACAGTGTGACCACTTCCTGACCATCGCTGGACCCTCGTGCTGGATGCAGGGGGATCTGGTCTGGAACAGAATTCTTTCTCCTAAATCCCCTTAGAGACTGATGAACCCTCCCCTCCATCATGGCCCAGACATGCTGGGTCCTGGAAAGCCCCTCACCACACTCTGGGCAAATATAGAAATTCCCTGTTGGTTGAAACAGGTCCCACCTCAGTGCCCCATCCATCCCTCCTCTCCTGTGTGAGCCTCTGCCCTGTCGTGTGGGGGAAGGATCTGCACCTCGCCTTGCTGCCGCCCTAGCTGTGCTCTGTATGCATGTTCCCGTGGGAAACTCTTGCTGTAATTAATGTTGCAGTTTTCAGCCTCCTTTGGGGTTCCTCAACTGTGGGAAGTTTCTGTCACATGACTGTGGATAGGGGAAAACTTCTCCACAGAAGAGTGCTGACCCAGGCAGGAACTGTGGGGTTTTTACTACTGACACTAAATTCCTAAACACAAGGGGAGAAGGGAGGAAGCCTTTTAAAGACCTGAAAGGACAGAATCCTGTAGAGAGGACTTTTTTCAAAGGACCTGTAATCTACAGGGAGGGACAGTGTCTGGCTCAGGAGGTCCTGCAAGGATAAAGTCGGGACCTTCACTGTCCACCCCTTGTCTGGCTACTCACTCATCAACCGGGCAGCAGCCACAGGACAGGGTGATGTCCTGAGAAGGTGAAATGCAGCCCTGACACGTGGACATGAGCACTTTCATGGGGCAGCACCTCAGACAAGGTCACTTTGTCACTGGGACAGGCCAGGACAAAGTCAAGACCACTCCTCAGTTAGTCTGAGCACAGAGGGAGCATGAACAGTATGCAGACCACAGCAGTGACCACCCTTCCCTGTCCTGGCTGGGAGTGACCAATGACACCCCTGCACCTTCCTAACAGCATACAACCCAGAGCAAAGCCCTGCTTCCACATCCCCCCAATCCCCTAACAGCCCAGAGGTCACACCAAGTGCTCCCTGACACCCTCTCTCTGAGACACCCCAGTTTCCTCACGTGTGTGTTCTCCCTTACTGCTCCAGGGATGGACACACCCTGTTCAACTGCATGTGTGTCCCAGGGCCTTTGGTTTGTGGGCATGGGCACCACAGCTGTTGTCCCTGCAGCTCAGCCCCCCAGACCCACAGCAGAGAGCACCTGGGGGCCCACGGCCACTGTCTGGGACACACTGAACCCCAACACCTGTGTGTCACCCACTGTGGGGAGGTGTCCTCATTCTTCCTGTCCCCAACCTTCATTTCCCTGCTGAGACCTGGTTGGCAGCACAAAGGACGCTTTACTGGACGTAGGAGAAGCTCTTCCTGGGGGACAACCTGGGTTTGTCACGGGCCTCAGAGAAGCAGATTCAGAGTCAGGGGGTGCAAGTCCTGGTGAGGAGCCTAGAGTGCTCTCAGGTGGGCCTGGAGCCTCTGCCCCTGACCCCACAAAAAACAAGTTCCGAGTAAACCTGGGGCTCACCTGCAACCTTCAGCTCCACCTGGGATTTTTCATAGAAATCTCCATCTTGGAAATAACACAGGTAGGTTCCGTTATCAGAGACACTGACATTGCGAATCTGCAAAGCGGCCTTCCCAGCAGTGATGTCTTCTCTTAAAAGTGAAGTTCTCCCTCGATACTCTGCTGCCAGAGTGTCCTCCTGCCCACGTGCGTACGTGTGCAGTACCAGCCTGGGGCTGGATCGCACCCACATCAACTGCATGTTCTCAGCGCTCATCTCCGGGGACAGGTGACAGGGCAGCTCAGCATCTTCACCCTCCATGGCCAAGATGGGCTTGGGGGGTCCAACCACAGCAAACTGAGCTGGTCATCAGAAGGGGGAGTTCCATCAGAGGGAGCTGGGGCCAGAGGACCAGGGGGAGCCCCAGCAGGGAGGGCAAGGTGAGAGACACCTAGACAGGAACTCAGTCCTCACACAGGTGCGTCTGGATGGGGCTTGCAGGGATGCGGGGGAGTCCAGGGTTCTGAGTGGGGCCCAAAGGTAAATGCTTCAGGTGCATAAATGCAGAGCAGTCCTACCTGAGCAGGGGCTGAGCAGCTGGACCACAGCGAGGCAGACAGGGAGGGCAGGCAGACGGAGGACCAGGCACCTCACCATTGTTACCTGCTGTTCAGACAGAGATGCCAGCAGGGGCTGGGTAGCAGTGACAACCTGGGAGAAGGTGGAGAATTCCACATGGAGACTCGGCCTCCCCAGGGCTGACAGGGCGCGTAACCATGATCGCTGCTGACGGGAGTGACTCCCTTGCAAATGTCCACTGGGGAGTCTCTTCACCTTGGACTCCAAAATGGAAATCATGCATGAAACACGGAACCGTAATGTACATACTTTACCCCTCACCATCAGGGAGTCCTCAGCCCTCCTGTGCGAACGTGCTCAGAATTCGTCCACTTGCCCACACTTCCTGCCACAGCCAGGTGCGCACCCCCAGCATCACTCTCTGAGGAAGGCCGGCCCCTCTGCTCTGAGTCCCTGTTCCCACTGCTGCCCCCTGCAGGCCATACTCCACACAGCAGCCAGGGCCTCCTGACCCCTCACCTCCCTGCTGCTCAGCCCCTACCAGGGGCTCCCGTTCAGTCCAGAGCAGAAGCCGAGTCCTTTGCACCCTGTACTTTTACAATTACCTGAATGTTTTCACTTAAATTTTTTCATAAGTTGGGAGTACACTTCCACGTATTTTGAGAATATTTATTGTTTTTTAAATTTCTGATTATAAACAAAATAAAATGAAAAAGTAATAATAAAAATTAAGTAATTCATAATGGTAATCTTATACTTTGTTTTACAGAAATATTAATATTATAACATTTCTGGTTGTTTTTTGGACACACATAAATGCCAAATGCCTTAAAAATGTACTATGCTTTGACTACTAATTCAATATGCAGGAATTATTCCCAAAGGAAAAAAAGATCAGGCTTTAACAAACAGAAAGACTTCTATTGAATGGTGTTAATCATAGGAAAATCTACAATAACAAATAATTGTAGATACAGTTAACTACACAAATTGGATCCAAGTTTGTTACAATTATAAGAAGAATTCTTTATTTAAAATGTGATCACTAAACCTAAAGTTAACATAATACTAAATGGTGAAAATCAGGAAACTTTTCCTCTAAGTTCAAGAGTAAGAAATAGATGCCCACTATCACCACTTTTATTTAAACAGTAGTGGAAGTCCTAGGCATAGCAATGAGTCAAGACAAAGAAATAAAAAGCAAACAAATCATAAAGGAAGAAGTAAAATTCTCACAACTTGTAGATACCATGATACAATACACAGAAGAGCCTGAGGACTTCACATGGAGAGAGCGAGAGAGAACTAGTGAATGAACCCTGTAACACCTCGGGACACAAAACCAAAACCTGCTGCAATTCTACACCCTAGTGCTGATTCATCTGAAGGAGAAACTTTATAAGTCCCATTTACATGTTCATCAAAAAGCATAAGGTACCTAGGAATAAATGTAACGGAAGAGGTGACAGACCTGCGCCCTGATGACTGGAAGACAATGAGGAGAGAAACTGGAGAGCGTACAAATCAGCGGGAGGACACACTGAGCTCGCAGGTTGGAAGGGTTAATGCACATAGAGTGTCCTCAGGGCTGCAGCAGTACACAGGTTCCAGCAAGGCCTGTGCAAACACCCATGGTCTTCTTCTCAGAAGTAGAACAACTAATCCTAAAATTGCCGTGGATCCAGAAAGACCCCAAATAGCCAATAAATCTTGGGAAAGAAGGAATTTGGAGGTGTCACACTGTCCGATAGCAATGTTCCAGCATAAATACAGACTCCAGTTCAACAGGACAGAGCAGAGCCCAGAAATGAGCCCTCACTTATGTGGTCAATTAGTCTGTGATGACGGACGGAAGAGCATACAATGAGGCCAGGAGTCTCTCAAAATCATGGGAACACTGGACAGACACCAGCGAAACAATGTACCTGGATCACTCTCTTGTACCACCTGCCAGGAAAGGCAAAGTGGATCACAGATTTAAGGAAAAAGTGAAACCAGAAAACTGGGAGAAAACACAGGGATAATGCTGTGGCATTGCTCTTAGATGTCCCTTTGGGGACATTTGGGGACATTTGGATGAGTCTCCTTAGATGAGGGCAAGAAAGGAATGAATAAATAGATGGGACCATAACAAACTAACAAGTGTTTGTACAGCACAGGGAACCATCAACCAAATGAAAAGACAGTTTACTAAGTGAAGAAGGTATTGCCAATAATGCAATTAAAAAAGTGGTTAACCCTGGCTGGTATGGCTCAGTGTGTTGAGTGCCCACCTGTGATCCAAAAGGTTGCCAGTTTGGTTCCCAGTCAGGGCACAGGCCTGGGTTGTGGGCCAGGTTCCCAGCTGGGGTCTGCGAGAAGCAACCAACTGATGTTTCTCTTGCCCTTCAATGTCTCTCTCCTTCTCTTTCTCCCTCCTTTCCCCTCTCTCTATGAATAAGTAAACGGAATCTGCCCTGGCTGGTGTAGCTCAGTGGATTGAGCGCGGGCTGCGAACCAGGCATCGCAAATTCGATTCCCAGTCAGGGCACATGCCTAGGTTGCAGGCCATGTCCCCCAGCAACCGCACACTGATGTTTCTCTCTCTCTCTCTCTCCCCCCCTTCCCTCTCTAAAAATAAATAAATAAAATCTTTAAAAAAATAAGTAAACGGAATCTAAAATAAATAAATATAATAAAATGCAGATAGTAATTAGACACACTTTTAAAAAAAGCATTTAATATTCAAAATGTATACAGAACTCATACAACTAAACACCCAAAAAAATAAACAATCTGATTTAGAAAATGAGCAGTGGACCTGAATAGACAGTTTTCCAAAAAGTCAGTGCGGACACGTGGAATGAAACCCCCTCTGTGGTCAGACAGTGTGTGTGGATTCCTCCTCCAGCTGTCCTGTATGGGGTGGGTTCAGATTTTTCTCTTTTACAAATAGTTCTGTAATGAACTTCTTTATATATACATCTGTTTTTTCTATTCCTCACCTGAAGACATGTTTTTCATTGCCTTTTGAGAGAGAGAGGAAGAGGGGAAGAGAGTAGGAGATAAATAGAAAAAGAGTGGGAGAGAGAGAAATGTCAATTGGTTGCCTCTCACAGGCTGCCAACCTGCAGCTGGAATCCGAGTTCTAAGTTTGTGCCCTGACAAGGAACCAAATCCCCAACCTTTTGGTGTGTGGGATGATGCTCCAACCAACTAATTCACACTGGCCAGGGTTTTACAATAAAACTTTAAGACACACCTGGTAAACCAGTCATTCTTTTACCATTATTTCTGTACACTATGACCTGCTCACTTATATGTGACTCAGATAAACAGCCAGTTTGCTTGAGAATTCTAGTCACTAACTTCAGAAGGAACTCACTCCACCCTCAGACATTCAGCTCTGGGAGATTTGCTGACCTCGACCAGTCACCTGAACAGACTGTGTTGTTTGCACATTGCCCCCCCCCCCCCGAACTCTCAACACCTTCCTTTCCATGTCTTTGTTGTGTATTTTTGTTTTCCTTCTTCCCTATGTTTATAAAAACCCCTGCCTGTGTCCAGTTGTTCAGATGGCCTTTGAGCTGAGACCACATCATCTCCAGCTGCAGGACCTTGAATGGACCTACTTTCCTCCCACTAGTCCCTGTCTCTCCAGTACTGGTTTAGGGGCAGAAGGTAGCCAAACCTGGGTTCAGTATCAATGTCTCTTCTTGAATGCCCTAGAACACCTTCCTCGAGACGAGCAGGAGACACTGTAAGAGGTCTTGCTCTCACCTCAGGAAGTTCCCAGGGACGGGCAGGTGTTCAGCTCCCTGGTTCCCGTTGTCCCCCTCCCACAGGTTTCCCAGTGCAGACCTTACCTGCCCTGCTCCACACTCCCCCTGTGCCCTCACCTGCAGGCTCACAGCACCACACTCCTTCTCTGGGTGAGGGACAACCTGCAGGATCCCTCAGCTCCTCAGCCTCTCTCCTAAAGGGGACCTGGTTTTCATCAGCTCCTGGTAATTAACCTTTGCACTCTCAACTGAAAATCACAGAGCAAAGGTACTGGAGGGCTCTTTATTATAGGTGAGAGCTGATGTGGAAAGAAGGGAGGGGAAAAGAAAGGGTGTTCAGCAAGGGAAACAGGGCAAAGTCCCTCTTTGAAAACACTGGTTTTCTGATTTGCTCAGAGCCTGTGTCTCATCAGTTGCTGGGCAGAAACTAGTGGGCAAGGTTGGCATGAACTGGGACCCCATGTTGGACGGGCAGTACAGACCAGCTCCAGCCCTGACTCCCACCCTCTGTGTCTCTCTGTGTGGTCACCTGTGTGAATCACTCCTGGGTGTGGGTGGGTGTGAGCAGTATCTCACTATACACACCTGCTTTATGTCATTTGTATCACAATGTGTTTAGCAGAGGAACCAGGGCAAAGCAGCAGAGGGTAGTGTATGAGGAGAGGAAGGGTGCAGGAACTAAATGGTCACTGTGGTCCTTTGCTAATGTCTTTGACAGCAGAGCCCAGTGAAGGTGTGACAGAGAGAGGGCAGGCCCATGCCGCCTGTCCTGGCTCCTGTGACACTCAGGTCTCAGATCCGTTCCCAAGCAGCACCGTCTTCAGGTTCCCACAGGTGGTGCTGTCAGGGACAGATGGGCAGGTTCCACGTTTTCCAGAGAAGGTCCATGTGGGGCATTGCTGAGAAGGTCCACTTGTCCTCGGAGCCTCATCCGAGCTGCACTTGGGTTTTCAGGTGTGCTCACTTCTCCTCTGCTGCAGGATCTGTGTCCTCTGAGGTTGGATGGGTGAGGCTGTGAATGTGTCTGATAGGTCTTTGGGACCTGCAGGGTCTACTGAAGGGGAACCCTGCTCCTGGGGCCTATGGTGCTATTGATGAGACGAGACAAATTCACAAGGACTACCGAGTCCTGTGGAGCAAAAGGGACAGCACGGTCACTCTCTCAAGTGGAGAAAAGCCTCAGAGCACCTCGGCCACTCTCTCAACAGGATAGTACCACGACCTTTGCCTGGACAGGCTTATTGGGTTCAATTTGCACAGGAATACAGGGTGTATACATAAAGCTCATCAATCATTGTCAGGCAGAAATCATTAAACAATAGATAACAATCAAAGAACTCTGAAGGCTTATTCTGAAGCAGGGTTAGATAGTGAAAGGGACATAAAACTTTGGGGAACAAACTCACTTCCTGCCTGGACCCTTATCATTTAAATTGAGGGTATTAGCAAAGTACATTAAATAGGATTTTATGCATTCTTTCTTAGGCTTGATTGCTCTAGGGAACCCGCCCTTTCTAGCACAGGGCTACACCCACCACCTGCATTGTTTCAGGCTTAAGGCATTATTTCGGGCTTAAGTCAGGCAGGGGAAGTAAGGCAGCCAAGAGATTGGGAGACTCTTCACAGACAGAATGAGGATTCAGGCAATGTCAAAGCCGAGGGGTGAGGGTCCATCACCTCCTTTTCTGTACCCCCCCAAGTCCTTCCCTGAGGGCCCGTTCAGCACCGTGCCTGCTATAGGTTTCTTCTTTTTAGGAATATTACCCATCATTGACTAACCAGTCAACCGCCCAGGGCCAGCAGGGTGAAGAGAAAGGGAGCAGAGGTGGTGCCCCTACAAGGAAGGTAAGCTTTTTCTCCTAAGTGGCTTATGGTCCCAAAGTCCTTTACTCAGCCTTAGCCACTGGGGAATACAGCTTCTGAAACCAGGCAGGGTGGTTCCCAACAATTTACCTGCCGTCTGGGGCCCCCAGAGACACTGTATTTAGATCTCAGTCCCGTGAGTTGAGTTCCTAGGGGCTGAGTGTGACCATGGCTGATGGACTGTGATGCATTCCATCGTGTGAATGTGGGTTCTGGGGTGGAGGTGGCTGCTCCCTTGTGCCACATCTGTTCCCTGCTTCTTCTCAGTGAACAAACCCTACTTCTGGGTGGAGGGGACTGCATGTGTCCGTCCCTCTTGTTGATGGGAGTATCTCGGGCACAGGAGGCAAACACAAGGACCAAGGACCAAATCCGGCCCCCCACTTCGTTGTATCCAGCCCAGCACCTTGTTTCTACTCAGCGGCAACACTGAGATCCTTGCCCCTAGTTAAGGAGTAGTTCCATTTATATGGCCCTAAGATTACATTCAGCCCTTTGAAGGCAACCATGAGGCTGATGTGGCCCCCAGTGAGAATGAGTTTAACAATTCTGAATTCTAGTGACTAAGTTTGAGCTGATGGTTTGCAGGTTGAAGTTGCAGGTTGTATTTCTCCAGAGAGACCCACACTCCTCCCACTTCTTTCTTCCTCTTGGGTGGACACCATCTCTGGAGCTGGAGTTCAGCAGCCATCTTGTCACCAAGAGGCCACCTGGGGATGGAAGCCACACACTGAGGGGGCAGAGAATGGAGACAGATGGAGGCTGGGGCGTGGATGCCTCTCTAAGCTTTCAGACCAGCTCTGGACCGCTGCCCTCTGGGGTCATCTCCCATGAGAGGAACATGAACCCGTGTTTAGTTGAAGCCCCTGGCACCTCTGGTCTCTGTTATCAGCAGCAGAACACGGTTCTTCCCACCCACCTCCCTCTGTCAGCAGTTTGTCAGGAAAATTACAAGGTTTATATAGCATAGTTGAGCAAATGTTTCAATGAGCACTGGATATACCTACTGCTCATTTTTTACTAGTTTCTCTTTCTCCTTTTTTAAACCGTTCTATAATTTAAAAAATTGAATGTATTCAATTCACGAAGCCATGCAGGTTTGAAGTATATAACCCAATAAAACTTCATCTGCACACTACTTTGTGCACCTGTCATTGCAAGGAAAGTCCCTTTCTGTACCCAGTTTTTGCCTCTTTGCCCACCTTCACCCAACCCAAACACCCTTTCCTTCTGGTTGTCACCACAGTTCAGTGTGTGACTTACGTGTATATGTGTGTGTGTGCGTGTTTATGACTGACCCTTCACCTTCTTCCACTCAGCCCCCCACCCCCTCCCTTCTGACAGCTGTCAATCTGTCCTGTGTATCCAAGCCTCTGCACACCTACTGTTGAGAGTTCACAGTGCACGTTTATAATACACACTTACTTCATAACCATCTATCCTTCTGTTGATGCCTTATGCTTAGTTATTTATCTGGAGCCTTTTAAAGTAAGCTAGGAACATCAGTACACCTTCCCCTGGGAACTTCCACACACCTCTCACATAGAACACAGTCCTGAAATTCGGGAGGCACCAAAGCTGTGTTTAAAACATGGATGTAGGAGTAATTTTCTGTCATAATTTCAAGACACTCAGTAAGGGATACCCCTTACTTCTAAATATCTAGTCTCCCTCCTTTTGTGGATGGTCTGACCCAGGTCCCTGGCCCCTCCTGCTAAGATCAGGGCCACATCCATAGTCTGTCAGCAGGATACTCCCGACAGCCTGACACAGGACAAGCTCCAACTCAGGCCCTTCCCTCGGTTCCCTGGAATCTGGGGACAGAGGTCCTTGCTTCACCGCAGATGCCACAGCAGGGGACTGTCATTCTTGGGGACCTGTAGGATGCGGGTAGAATCCCTGAAAAAAGACGACGCCCACTAAGAAGGGGTCTTGGTGGGTAACTGAGCTCACATTCTAAAGAACACAACCCAGGAGCCATTTCTGCACAGGGATCCCTCCCACAAACTGGACCTCACGAGAGGCCTGCACTGGGCTGTTGGCTTCTGCACTGACCCTTCCCGCACGTGATTTTTCCCACTGAGTCCGCCTTTCTGCAGAAAATCTCCCGGAATCCCACTTCAGGCAATAGGACTCTGGCTTTAGCATTTGAGTCACAGGTGTGCAGCTCCGACCAATCAGAGCTGCTTAAACAGGAATGTGGCTTTCGGACCAGTAAACTGTTAAGGATTTAGAGTCCTTATTTGCATGAGGTTGAGCCAGTCGGGGGCTAGAGACTAGGGACAGGGACTCCTAGATTTGTAAGGCTCCTGCCCCCTGCCTTAGAGATGCAGTTTCTCTTCCCATCTGAGACTGAACCTTGAGCAGAAGGTGTACATTTCTCCCAGGGCAGAGCGGCGGGGTAAGCTAGACTGGGGACAGCTGTCCAGACCACACAGTGGTCTGGTAACGGGGCCTCTTAGCCCCAGGACAGTCCCACAGCCCTGTTCTCACATCAGTGCTCCACCACAGTTGATCCGATTAGCATGGAGTAGATCCCTTCACTGCCCCCCGATCTGGGGGTCACTATTGCTGATGAATTGGCCGGGACTGTGGGCTGCCTGCCGGAAGCTGCAGAAAGGCACGCGGCTGGTTCAGAGGTTAAATAAAGTGGGAGACGGGGCCCTGCAGCACAGAGGACTGGGACTGCACGGAAACTCTCCCTGCCTGTGGTCAGGCTGGGAGGACAGGCGTGTCCCTCCAAGCCAACCCCACAGGGAACAGGAAGAGACTTTCCTGCCAAGGTCAGGCTGCAGCTACAGAGTGGGGAGGAGCCCCTTCTCTGAGGGCCCCCTGCTTTCTCACCCATAAACTTCATACACCAAAAGCTTTGCTGCTAGAAATTGTATCAGTAAGCGGGACACACTCAAGCATCGTCGGGAGCATCACAGTTACTCTGATGCAGAGGAGCCGCCTAGTTCCCAACCGGATGGGAGCTTCTGGGCCTAAAGCTTCCAGCCTCTTTAGAGTTTCCCAGGATCCAGGGTCTCAGGTGCAGTTCTCACCCAGACCTGTGTGTGGCGCTGAGAGGGAAATGTGTGTGTAATGCGTCAAGGTCCATTTTCACTAGAGACAACTGTGCTGTAGGTAAGGTCTACTGCTCTGCACGTGAGTGTGTGTGTGTGTGTGTGTGTGTGTGTGTGTGTGTGTGTATGTTGTTAGCCCACAGGAAAGTGCCGTCCGGCAATGCTCCTCTCCACAGTGGCAAGGAATGTCTGACTGAGTCAGGGCACCAGGAAAGGCTGGTCCAGGCCTGAAAACAAAAAAGCACAGGCCTTCCAATCTGATCCCGATAATGATGAGGAGGAGCAGAGCCGGCAGGAGGACGCCAGGGCCACCATCCAGGCAGGGGGGCTGGGGATGAATATTTCTGGAATGAAGGCTAGAAAAGTCCCAGTTAGTGAAACAAGGGAGACCCAGGTGAGAGCGCCCCCAGGTGCACCTCTGAGGAGCTCACTCAGGTCCCTGCTCTGTCCTCTTTTATCTCAGAACCACAGTGGGGGTCACAGCTGGGGGCTGATGAAGACAATTCACAAATGTGGACGCACAAAGTAGAGGCCACCCTTGTGACCCACAAAACAAAACCACACTGCCATCTGCTTCCTGCACTGGAAACACCCCATTGTCAAGGAAACTGACAGATGCCCATGGCAACCCTCCCAGCTCAGCCACTCACCTGCCCCCACAAACAAGAGCAGCTGCCTCACAAGGAAACCCTGACTCCCTAGACATTCATGGCTCTTTCTGCCTGTGTAACCCTTCCTTTCACCCCAAATTTCTCAGGGAGAGACTCCCCTCCTGGTGAGGTCCTGCAGCCCCCAATCCACAGACGGTTTTCCCTCAAACAAAAGATGTCAGCTGGTTACTAAGTAATTCTAGTTTCGTCACTTGACAGGGCTGAGGAGACAGAAGAGCAGAAGCACCTGCACTTTCTGTTGGAAGGACCAGATGAATAAAAACCAACAACCGTCACTGTCCCCGCTGAGCCGCCATCACTGGGCCTGGTTACTGCAATGCCCTCCTCCTGGCTTCTGCTTCAGTCCCTGCCATGACTCCTGTCTCACTGAGACTCAACCAAAGGCTCCCTGTGACCTGCTTTGCCCCATCTGTTCTGGACCCCTTCCAGGTCTGCACTCGCCTCCTCCCATTCTCCCTACACTCAGTCCTTCCACGCACACCTGCCTGTCGGGTTCCTCGAAACTGCCAGACGTGCTGCTGCCTCAGGCCCCAGGCACCTGCTCCTCCTGCTCACCCCTCACTTGCCCTGTTGCCCCTTTCTCACAGAAGCCTTCCCTCGCCTTTCCAGTTCCATCACAGCTCCCCTGCCTCTAGCCCTCCACACACTCTCCCCTGATTAATTTTTCTACAGCACTCATTATCATCTGATATAATAGTTTAATTAATTATGTTACTCATGGCTTTAGTTAACTGTTATAGATTACTTTCTGTTTCCCTAAAACATGAGCCCCATAAGGACAGGGATGTTCATGCATTTTGTCCCCTGACTTATCTCCTGTTTCTAGAAGTGAGCCTAGAACACATGTGATTCTTGCTCAGTGTTTGTTGAGCCTCTGTCATTGGAGCAGTCTCCATCCTCCTCCATTGGCAGATTCAGGCCTGTGAGTGATGGTGTGGTTGTCTGTTTTCCTTCTGGTTGTTCAAGGTTAGCTGGGCCATCTGGTCTGTCAGTTGATCAGTTCTCTGTTCCAGGTAGTGGAACTTAGCATCTATCCCACTCATGATAAGGCTTTCCTTTTTTGGCTGGTAACCAGACAGGACCTATAGGAATGGAAACACACACATACCCTCTTTCTCAAGTTAAGAGGTTTACAGGGCCCTGCCAAGAGCCATCTCCCAGCAAATCTCTATATGACACCTGATAAGATGACTTTGGCTCTTTCTCCCGAAAATGTTTTTCAATTGGAGTACAAAGTGATTCATCACAGTGTAGAAAATTATATGTAAACATAGCTAAAATAATCAAATTTTGGGGGGAGGACTCTTGGCTCTCCCCCTTTTTTCTAAAGAAGATTTTTTAAAGTATGATGAGCCTGTTCTACAATTTCCTGAATGGTTGGATTGTAAGGTGTTCCTGTTTTATGCTGGATGTTCCAACACTGAATAGAAACCTGAGTAGAATGGGCAAGGTATCCTGGGCCATTGTCAGTTTTAACTTACTGAGGCCGTCCTTTATGACTATAGGCCTCAAGCCAATGGGCCTACATATTTTTAGCAGATTCCCCTGTCAAGGCAGATGCATATATGGCACCAGAATAAGTGTCAATAGAAATATGAACATATTTGAATTTTCCAAAGGGAGCATAACAAGTGACATCTGTTTGCCAAATTATTTGAGAATTTAGTCCTCGAGGATTAACTCCTGTGGATGGGGGTGCTTTGCTAAGGGCTTGGCAATCTGGACATTCTTTAATATTTTGCTTAGCTTGGGAGCAAGGAATAGTAAATTGTGTTTAGAGTGCCTGGCTATTTTGATGAAAAAACTGATGGGAAGCTGCTGCTTCCTGGAATGCAGTAAGGACACTGACTAAGGCATCTGCCTTACTGTTACCATCCACCAGGGGGCCAGGCAGGCCTGAATGGGATGGAATATGAGTAATGAAGAGGGGGTGTTCTTGCTTGTCAAGGAGAGACTATAGGGTCAAAACTAGGTTAAGTAAATTGCAGTCAATAGAAATCTTAATTAATGCTTGATCTAGATGCAGAATAGTATAAACAGTATAGCCTGAATCACAAACTATATTCAGAGGTTCTTGGGGCCATTGCTGCAGGGCCATGATTGCAGTGAAAAGTTCAGCCCTTTGAGTAGACGGATGTCCTGAGGATACAAAACTTCTCCAGTTTTTGCCCTCTTGCCAGGCAATAGTAGCCCGTCCAGTTTTCCCGGATCCATCAAGAAACACAGTTCTCACTCCAGTTATTGGCATTGGGCTGATTTTTTTCTGGTAGCCTTATTTGAAGGAATGGAATGTTTTGTAGCAATTTATCTGAGGGCAGGTTAATTTCTAGTCCTCCTACAAAGTCAGCTATGGCACACTGAAATTCTATAGATTGAGCTGCCCATTGTTGTAAGTAGACTTGAGTTAAGGGTACGTGAAGGAAGGCAGGGTCATATCCAAATAACTGCTGTGTTCGCTCACGTTCTCTTATAATAAGATGGCACAACACAGTTATATAGGTGGTAATAGTGCATTGTGGTTGACGAGACAGAAAAAACCACTCTATCATAGCTAAGTGAGGGGACAGCTGTCCTATAAGACTTGTTGGAGTGCCTAAGGTTGGAAAACAGAAAAGCCAAATAGAAACAGTGAATTAATTCTAGTTAGTTGTCACTGCTGAATACGTTGATTTATTATATTTAATTCTTGTAGGGCCTCGGAGGACAGTGTTCTGGGGGAATTGAGATCTGGGTCCCCTTTAAGGGCATTAAATAAATGAGTTAATTGTTGGGTAGATATTCCAAGGCTGGGTCAAGCACCCAGGTGATTGCTCCCAGAAGTTGTTGGAGGTGATTAAGAGTCAAATCCTTTGGTGGATTAATTTGAAGGGCTGAATTGTCCTATTAAAGAGGATATAGCCTAAATATTTCCAAGGTTCTGAATGCTGGATTTTCTCTGGAGCAATTACTAGCCCAGCAGAGGCTACAGAATTTTTAAGAAAGGAAGAAGTTTTTGCTAACATGTCTTGTGAAGGAGCTGCAATCAGGATGTCATCCATATAATGATAGATAATTGAATTAGGAAACAGATCTCTTACTGGCTGAATAGCTGTATGAACCAACTGCTGACAGATAGTTGGTCTGTTAGGCACTCCCTGGGGTAAAACTCTCCATTGAAACCGCTGTAGAGGCTGAGAATTGTTAATGACTGGGAGGGAAAATGCAAAACGATCCTCATCCTTTTCTACTAAAGGGATTGTAAAGAGACAATCCTTTAGGTCAATAAGTAAAAGTGGCCAATCCTTTGGAATGCAAACTGGATTGGGGATTCCCAGTGACCAAGCCCAGCCCTGAGCTTCCTTGGGTGGCTGCACAAAGGTTGGAAACTG
>PVIA01012700.1:0-36325 GCA_004024845.1 Tonatia bakeri | reverse complement strand
CTGCCATCAGAACGCACTCCTCACTCTTCAGTGCTGTTGGCACTGACATCCCCAAGGCCAGTTTTAACTCTCGTCTCTAAGAGCTTGTGAAAGAATGACATTTACAATTTAAACAATAGCTGCAGGTTAAGAGCTATGTATGGGTGTACCTTTACTATTTCCATGTAGCTTTGGGGGAAAAATTTTGTAATCCTCACTCAAGGTTATGCTCACTGCTTTCACAGAAAGAGGAAGGGAGAGAGAGAGAGAGAAACTTGAATCCATTGCCCTCTGCACATACACACCTTAACTGGGATTGAACCCGCTAACTTTTGGTGCCTGGGATGATGCTCCAAACAACTGAGCCACTTGTCCAGGGAAGATGTAGGGAAATTTGTTGTTACTCTTGATAGCTGGCAACCTGATGTACAAACCAAAAGATGGAAATACTGAAGTCACAATCAGATACACACAGAGTCTGCTCACATAACTCTGATGTGAACTGAAACCAAATACGTCTCTGTAGGAGCAGTGTAACATAGGAGAACAAACAGGATTTTTATGGTGAAACAAGCCAAGGTTAAAATCTGGCTTCATTAGTAACAAAAACAAAGCTGGATGAATTTTGGCAAGTGACTGAACACAGTGGCCCTCACTTTCCTCTTCAGTTAAAAAAAAGAAAAATCACTATAACACCACTTCACAGGATTGTTGTGAGGGTTCAATTTCAGGTAATTTATTTAAAGTACCTCATACAGTGCCTGGAACAGAACAGATTGGGAGCTTCAAAAGTGTCTGTTGACTACATACTAATAAATTTTTACTGCCATTAATAACAATAGTAACAAAAGTAAAATAAATTGAGAACAGACGATGCTTCATTTTGTGCTGGAGGGTTTTTAAAAAATAATTTTGTCACTGGGTTGTTTTTAAGCCTCTAAGAATGTAGGACAGGTGATGGAATGTAAAATCATACTTCTCAGCATCCTCAGTCATTCTTTCTTCTTCTCCTTCTTCTCCTCTCCTTCCACTCCTTCTCTTTCTTTCTCAGGAAATTTCATAAGAGTTTGTTTGAGCCAAACTGATGACACGCATGGAAGCAAGATCTCAAAAGCTCCTGGCATCCTCTGTCTTTGAAGGAGTGGGTAAACAGGATACCTCTGGGTATATTCTATAATATTTTGTTGTCCAACATTTTTTTCTCATTCTATTTTCCCACCTATTCTACAAAGGTATCCATCAACCAAGTTTTTCTTTGGACCAGACAAAACTCACCTGAAAATGATATTCATATGGGAACTGATTTTTTTTTTTTTGGCTCCATACACAGTAGTGATCCAGGAGGGCCTTGATTTCACACCCCACTGTTTGAAACAATCATCTGAAAATTCCTTCAAGTCCCATGAGTGAGGTTCAAACATGTCATCAATCCCGTTTGTACAAAAGGGCATGACCATTTCTGTGCAGGCCTGAGAAAGTAAACCAGAAGAATCTAGTGAAAAATAAGGCCTGAAGAAGTTAAACAAATTGCCCAAGGTCATACAGCTAGTAAGCAGCAAAGCCAGGATTTGACCTGAGGCAGTCAGGCTTCAGAGCTCCTGCTCTGCCCCACACCACCTCTCATGGTGGCTCAGCAAAGAAGACACAGAAGTTAGAGCTACATATTCCTTCCTGTAAACCACTTTCTTTCACATCTATTATCATATTGAATCCTCAAAACAACTCTGGAAGGAAAATATTCTTATAATTTTCATTGTATAGATAAAAAACAAAGGCTCAGAGAATCAAGTTGGACTCCCCTTCTTATATGTGTCCATAAAATGCTTCCTTTATAAAACTTACAAGATCAGTTATAATATTAATGATGCTTCTTTCTCACAAGGTACATATGATGGTAAGAGCATGTCTTATTTATCATTGTATCTTTGGAGCCCAGAAATGTGCCTGACCCATGGTAAGTACTCAGAATACAAGTCATTTATTGAAGAAGATACAAGATACAAGAAACACTGTACATAGAACAATGATGTCTCAGTCCCCTTCAAACTAGGCACCTTGGGACCTCACATAATTCTCTCACTCGCCATCAGCTACTCCATCAGATTTTCCTGATTCTCATCGATGATCTGAAATCTCTGCCCTTTTTTTTTTAAAAAAACATCAATATGTGTGGTTGCTTCTTATGTGGCCCCCACTGGGGGCCTGGCCTGCAACCCAGGCATGTGCCCTGTGCCCTGACTGGGAATCGAACCAGCGACCCTTTGTTTCTCAGCCTGCACTCAATCCACTGAGCTACACCAACCAGGGCAATCTCTTTCCTTTCAAAGATGATTTCAATTGTGGGAAAAGCCAGAAGTGGCAGGGCTATAGGATGGCTGAGTCATCTGGGCAAAGTGGTGTTTTGCAAAAAAACTCTGCATGAATGTGATGCATGAGTATGCACATTGTCATGATGAAGCTGCCAATCACCAGTTGCCCACAGCTGCTGTCCTCTGAATCATCAAATAGTTTCTACAGAGGAGTGTTCAAGCTTAATGCAAAATTTGACGCAGATTCATTGCTCTATTTGCTTGGTCATTTTGAATGCTACAGCCACACAGTGCACACGCTCACTCAGTGGCATCTACCGCCCTCAGTGACCAGTACAGTGAAGTCATCATTGTTCACACATGCACATTCCAGCCCACTCTTCTTAGCTGCCATTGATGTGTGCAAACTGTTCTTGTTAATTAACAATGGCTGCAGTTTTTCCCAACAAATATATATATATATATATACATGATTTTGAAGCCTCAACACACACACGTGTATGTGTGTTGTAAATCAAATATAGCAAAATATTATTTATAATATATAGGTGGTAAGTTTAGGGGTATTCACTATCCACTTACTTCAACTTTCCTGGGTTTAAATTTTTTGACAATAAAGTGGTGGGGAAAAATCACAGGCAATTGAATCATAATCGAATAGCAACAACAATAGCTACTGATTACTGAGCCCTGGATTTACAACCATTTTATCACTTAATTTTCAAGTAATCACATTAGATGTGTTATAGTCCATTATTTTACATGAAAAAATTGATTCTTAGGTTAACTCACTTCATTCAAAGCCATCCAGCTAGTAAATGGTAGGATCTAGATTAAACATCAGTTTTTCTGGTTACAAAATACACATCTGATCCATTATGCTACACAGCTGAGGCTGTATCCCCTTGTAAAATTGCAAATAGCCCCAATGACAAGGAAAACACATTAAGTTTCCATTCTCTGTTAACACCTTTATATGAACCAAGTAGTCTGGTCTTTTCTCATCTCATATGGAAAAGATATATATAACAGGCAAGTTCTGACAAAATAAAAAAAAGAGAGAGAGAGAGAGCTGGAAAAAGAAAAAGCCTGGAGAAAAAGAACTCAGTTACCCAACTTTAGAGAGAGAGTCTGGGCAGCAGGAGCAACCAGGCTGGGCTGGGGATGTGCTCCCATCGGGGAAGGAGGACAGTGAGAGAGGAGGTAAGTGGCCACCAGCAAACACAGCCTCTCAGCACAGTTCTGCCTAAAACCAGCTTCCGGAAACACTTCCCTGGAAAAAAGGGAAAACTTGAAAACACAGAGAAAAAGAATCCTAGAAAAATTTAAATGCCACCCCCACATGTATTCAGCACAACAATATTTCTATGTGATGTTGAATGACAGCTGGTGTTTGTTCCATAGTCAATTTTAGGAAAATCATTAGCAAATGTGAACAGTTTTCTTGACTGCAGGATTTCTCAGCGCCTTTAATATGCTTGACTCAATGTGACTTTCCAAAGTGGAGATGGAGTATGCATTATTCCCAATAATTTTTGTGGAAATATTGAGTGTGAGAAAAGTCAGGAATTAAGATGTATAAAGAACTGGATATTCTGTACCTTATAAAAGTAACTATGAGACCACACACTAGGGTTTAGAGGGCACATAGAGAAACAGAATTGTGCTAAATGGAGAGCTTCACAAACCTACTAAAACTAAAACAATAAGGAAATGTAAGTCAAAAAAATACCTAGCTGCATAACTCTTTTCTCAGAAAATGTTCCTAAGAAATATGTCAATCAGAAATACCCAAGAACATATGGAAATCAAGAATCAAACACAGAATTTTTAAACTATTTCCAACAGTAGATCAGCATTATTTCTTGTATGTGGACACCAACAGTAGATTCAACTCTTTCAAAACGCAGCACAAAACTACAGAGTAGACACATGGAATGCGGAGAAGAGCAGTGTGTTCAAGCACAGCATGGGAGATGAGGCAGGGAGACAATGCAAGCTGGACAGGGGGAACAGAGGGTGCTGACTTGCAGCAACCAGTGGCCTCAAACTCTGGAAAAGAACAGTAGCAAGTGAGTATGACTCACATGTTGGCATCAGATCCCCTCTCAGCACTAGAACACTGGGCCTCTGTCAGGCAAAGAAAAGAGGAGATCCCATGAATAGCATCTGAAAATAGCAATTACTGTCGCTCCTTAAAAGACACAAGCATGGCTGGGGATCGGCACCAGTTGACAATGCTTGATGAACAGTTGAAAAAACCCTACAATTGGTTATTGGTATCATTCTCAATCTTTCATTGTTACATATAAGCCCAAACTATGTATACTTGGGGCTAAATATTTGCATATACCTTTGTTTTTTGAGATAAATTCTTAGAGGAAGTACCAGTTCAAAGGAAATAGCATTTTTAAAGGTTTTGCAACATTCTCATCAAATTATCCTATAGAAAGGAAGTACCCATTTATAATTGTATCAATATACTAAATAGAAAGCCAGAAAAATATCACTTAAATTTTTTTTGCAAAATATTGTAAAAGTTACCAAAGGTATTTTATTTTTTCAGGTGGCTCTAAAGTTCCCTCCTAACTCAGAGACTATAAATCCATGCATAATCTTCTGGCATAAAAAATACAATCTCTACATATCACTATGCATTTTCTTAACAATTTTGGTAGCAAAGAGTGAAGTTTTCCAAAAAATACTGAAGTTATAATGGCAAAACCTCAGCACTATCCCGTATTTATTTAAAGACTGTAGTAATTCAAAAGGAGATGTTCATATACTTTCATTAAAGATCTGTAGGATGCACAAAATGCTTATGTAAATGTTAAGTTGAACCCTATGAAATTGCCGTGTTTATAAGTCAAACAGTCAAATATTGGCATATTTGGTTTAAGGTCATATAATACTTCAACTTAAACCTGATAATTTGCAGACATTATCCACTTTTGAGGACAAGCACTCAGTCTATTGATTGTTTGCTTGGGGGCCAGGATCTAATCAGACAACAAGATTCCCTGCCAACCACTTCCACCCAAAATATTCAACACGAAGATGACCCCTATACTATATTTTCTATTTATTTTGTGGGCACTAGCAAACAGCATCTTCTAAACAGTTTCTACATGAGGCATTGCTTAAGGCCATAAATTCACTTATTTGGGGTCAGCTGGGACTGAGGCCGCAAGTACAACTATTAAATGTCCCTTGGGGTCAGTTACTTTCCCTACAGTGATGCAGGGAGAAACATATAGGGACAGTCCCCATTTCATGGAGGAATAAACAGTTTAGAGAGGTCTGGCTACAGACACATAACATAAAAACTGTGACTATAGGTTCTGAACCCAGACTTAGGCCACAGAATCCTGTATAATAATCTGTCTCCCTCATATTACATAATACCAATAATAACATTATTATTATGTAACATAAATGTAGTGCCTAATTATATGCCATCCTATTAAACCTTCATAATGACACTAATAAGCATTACAATTACTATTACCCCCATTCTGTGGTGAGGAAACTAAAACACACAGTGGTCGAGAGACTTCAAAGCCACAACCAGGAAGTGGCGGAGCTGGGATTCAAAGAGACTCCCTCTGAAGCTTCCATTTGTAATCCCTAAGCCACACATACTCAACTTTGCGTTTTTAGTGTATGATACAAATAACAATGCAAACATTACCTAAGTAAACCTGTAATCTCATGCTAATTTATTCATTTATGTCGACTACAGGTGACATTCAATATCATATTATACTAGTTTCAAGTGTACAGCACCATGGTTAGATATTTATATAATTTATAAAGTAGTCCCCCAATAAGTCTAGTACTCACCCGGCACCCTCTATAGCTACTGCAATATTATTCGCTACATTTTCTATGCTGTACTTCACATCCCATGGGTATTTTCACACTTAATTTTTATACAAATTCCGTTTATTCTTTGATTGTCTTTATATTTTTTCCAAGATTATTTTTTAGGTAAAAACTTGGAAGGGATTCTATGGCATTATAAAATCATAAAACTTTTTTATTATGCTATAGTTAGAAGAAAACTGTAAAACAGTAATAAAAGACTTAAGAATCACATGAAATAGACTTATTTCACTTTCTACTTCCTGGAACAAAAGTAAATAATCAGGAAAAAATAATAAAAAGCATTAGAAGTCCATTTTAATAAGTGTGGTTTTTAAGAGTGTAGAAAGCATGGAAATAACAGAACATTCGAACCTTAGCACTAAACTAACCAGCTCTGCACCCAAATATTTAAGTTCTGCCCCTCGAGCCCATGAACACCACCAGAGAAAGTAAAAGTAATGATTTCCTGAAAAGCTTTGTGTCCCCCACCTATAAGGATAAGTATTTGAATAAAAGAAAGAAAAAGGGGGGCAACAAAAAATGTTTAAAAGATGAAGGAAAGAAGATAGTTTAAAAAAAAGACCAATCTCTCAGAGTATGGTCCATCCACATTAGAGAAAGGATTAAGCAGATACATTCAGCTTTTCTAACAGATTTTCATTCTCTGAGGCTTCAATACCCCTCTCACACTCACTCAGATAATCACATTAGTTTTGTCATTAAAAGCTCCCTTTTCATAGAATGCACCTAAACCGCTTAAAACCACCCAGAGAGGTCGCATACATTATCAAACCAAGACAAACGGAAGAGATTTTCCACTTTATATCTTATTATTTCACAACATCTATCCACATGCTCAGATGGATAAGCTAAAAGACTGGGTGAGTTACAGCTAAAGAAAAATGATTCCAAAATAAATAAACTCTGCAATATCCTTTAAAACTCCTCTTTAAGCTGAGAAGAGACCCAGTAGTTTTATGCTAACAGAGCAGTCCACTGACAGAGACGTTTCCTATTTCCCTTTTCTGTTCTTCCGTGTGTTCTATCAGCCAAGTCCATGATTACTTCTGCATGAATGTTGCAGCTGCTGTTAACAGTAAACAAAGCAAATGGAGTCTCAGTGTGCAAAACCCAATGACAAATTAGAAAGAATGATACTTGAGTTGACACAGAAAATGGCATTCAGTCACTGCCTATGGATCCTTCAGAACATTACAAGGTCCAGACAGAACTGGAAATCACCTGCTTTTTACCATAACCCAACTGTTGTCTATTATCTCACCATCCTAAGTCAGAGTGGGATATAAAACTCAAACTCATAGAACAGACAACAGTATGGCAGTTACCAGAGGAAAGGGTGAAGGGTGTAGTAAAGGGTGAAGGGGGCCAGGTGATGGAAGATGATTTGACCTTAGGCAGTGGGCACACAAAATATACAGATCATGTACCATAGAGATGTACACTTGAAACCTATATAATCATATTAATCAATGTTACCCAAATACATTTAATTAAAAATAAAATAATATGAAAAGGAAGCTTTAAAAGAAACAAAAGAAAAGGCCAGCTGTTTGTCAGCCCTCTAAAAAGGAGGAAGTGTATCAGGGGGGGAGGAGTCCTGATTAAATGGAACCATCCAAGTGAAAGAGAGGTCCCCGACTGGGTAGTGTTCCAGGGATTAGTGGGCTGGGAGAACAGAGAGGGGTCAAGAAAGGAGAAATAGAATGAACAGTGAAAGAAAGTGATCTGAAGCTACAAGTCTGGGAGTGAGACATGTAGTGGAAAATTCTGAAATCATTTAGGATGAAACTGAAAACTGATGTAATCAAAGTTTCTCAAGTAAGAGGCAAAGAGAGGTTATTTTTGATGGGGTACCAACAAGAAACAGAATCAAAATATATCATGAGCAATCAACAATTCCTTAAAATGCCAAAAGGAAGGATAAAGTCAGTAAGAAACAATTGAAGAAAATGGCAATAACTCATCCTGGATTAAAAAGGTAAAAGTTGACTTTGGGACAGACACAAAATTATCTGGCCTTAAAAATGAACTTTTATAATGCATATATACAGAAGGTAAAAGATAGACTGTGCTAAATCAAAAATAGATGACAAAATATTTGAGATATATTCCATTCACTTTGAGTGATTATGTAAGAGAGACAAAAATGGAGTATTTATTTACATTTAAGACTCAACAGAAAAATATATTAAAAGGGACATTAAAGAAATGGGGAGAAAACCAATGTTAGACTGTTCACTTCCCAATCATAAACCAATTAACACTAAAAAGCTGTATTTTTCTAGCCTTTTTTTCTAAATCAGGGTTGGCAAACTACAGCCTCTAGGCCAATCTAGCCCACTGCCCATTTTATAAATATTAAGTGTTATTGGAATACAATCATCCTCATTCATTTATATATTGTTTATGGCTACTTTCTACTACTTCCTTATGATACCTAAAGACTTTAATATCTGTGACACAAACCATATGGCCCATAAAGTCTAAAATATTTATTATTTTGTCCTTTATAGATAAAGTTTGCCAAACCCTGTTCTAAGAAAGCAAGAGAATTCCCCATGTTTTTATCATCTCACAATTCATTTGTTCTCAGGTGGGCAAACATACAGATGTAATTCTCACTTTATATACGGAGGACAGAATTAAATCTGATAACTGTCACACTGTGGCCTGTAATCCACAGAAACCTTTAGACAAGTCTTATCCTACCCCAGTGCCATGTGGTAGATCATAGGCTCAGAGCAATGGTAGGCCAGAGTACAATTCTACATCCTCACCTTTTGCTGAGCTTAAATTTCCTCTCGATAAAACTAGGATTATACCTCCTTTTCTCATAGCACTTCTGTGGGGGTTAAATGAGATAGTGTCTATGACAGTGCTTTGTAGCCCTCCAGTCAAGATAGGCAGACATGGCTCACCACTTCCACAACCACATCAAAATTACAACTGAAATGTAGAGCAACCATCACTCAGAACCATCAGAAATTGAGTTGAATGGAGGTCTGACAATTACAGAATTAAAGAAACCACATTCGTTCAGATTGGCAGGAGAAGCACACTGCAACATAGGCTGGTCCCATACCTACATGTGGTAGATAAAAATTTTGGAGGGACATCTTGAAAGTGAGGAGTCCCAGACCTATACTAGGCACCCAACCCAGGATTCCAGTGCCAGGAAGATAAGTCCTCACAACTTTGGTTACAAAAACCAGAAGGGATTGAGTTGGTGGAAGAAAATACTAGCGCTTCAAGCTGTTCCATTGAGAGAACCCACACATGGACTCACCTACTCAGAGTCACTCCCTCTGAGTTCCAGCACTGGGGGAGCAGCTTGAAAGGCACCAGTGGCATACAGGGAGAAATTGAAGTGTCTGGCACCAAGGTGAGTAGGGGCCATTGTCCCTTTGCTAAATTCTCCCCCCACACAGCTGATAAACTGGTGCCATATCTGAGACTCCATCAACCTGGATAACACTGTTTGACTTGCCTTGGAGATCCCTAGAGACTCTGGCCCACCCATTTTATGGGGCCCACCCAAGATGCTTTTCCATGCTTCACAACTTCCTAAATCCTATCAAACAAGCAACAGCTGGCCTCAGTGAACCCCAGGCCCAGCACTAGTGGACCAAATTAGATCCACAACATGCCTTCACCTAAGAATCTCCAAACCCAGCACAAGTAGCAGCCACCGCAGGTTGCTTTATAGCTCAGGCATGGTACCCCAGGCACAACACAGGAGGGGGCTGAACTTGGCCTGCACCACCCAGGAAACCCCAGGCTCAGCACACCCAGTGGACAGCTACAGATCACATCGGAGCACCACTACCCCGCCCCTACACAACTGATCCTCCATAGAGGACAGAGGTTGGTTGTCAGTGGTCACAGCCAGTCCTTGCAGCTGACTAGCCTGGGTAAATCCCTCCCATTCATCTGCCAATAGAAACCAAGGCTCAACTATAAGAGGAGGGTATATGCAGACCACACAAAGGGTGTACCTCCAGTACACAGCTTGGTTGATAGAGGAGGCTGTGCCACTGGACCCTACAGGACACCTACTATATTAAGCCACACAACCAAGACATGGGGTCAAAGCAGCTCTACATAGAAATAAACACAGGGAGGCTACCAAAATGAGGAGACAAAGAAACATGGCCCAAATGAAAGAACAGATAAAAACTCCAGAAAAAGAACTAAACAAAATGGAGATAAGCAATCTATCAGATGCAGAGTTCAAAACACTGGTTATAAGGATGCTCAAGGAACTTAATGAGGACCTAAGCAGTGTAAAAAAGATCCAGTCAGAAATGAAGGATGCACCAATTGAAATAAAGAACAATTTACAGAGAAAAAAACAGTAGAGTGGATGAAGCAGAGAATCGAATCAATGATTTGGAACATAAGGAAACAGAAAACAACCATTCACAACAACAAGAAAAAAAAATACAAAAAAGTGAGGGTAGTATAAACAGCCTCTGGGACAACTTCAAGGGGTCCAATATTCACTTCATAGGGGTGCCAGAAGGAGAAGAGAAAGAGCAAGAAATTGGAAATCTATCTGAAAAAATAGTGCAAGAAAACTTCCCTAATTTGGTGAAGGAAATGGATATGCAAGTCTAGGAAGCACAGAGAGTCCTAAATAAGTTGGATGCAAAGAGGCCCACTTCAAGACACATCATAATTAAAAGACCAAAAATTAAAGATAAGAGAGAATCTTAAAAGTAGTAAGAGAAAAGAAGTTAGGTACCAGATGGTTGCCAGGTAGAAAGTGGGTGGGTGACAATGCATGGGGAGTGAGGGGATTAAGAAGTACAAATAGGTAGTTACAGAATAGCCATGGGAAGTAAAGTATAGTATAGGAAATGTAATAGTCAAAGAACTTATATGCATGACCCATGGACATGAGTGATGCTCGGGGGATTGCCTTAGGGAGTAGGTGATTTGGGGTGGAAGTGGGCAAAGGGGTAAAAATGAGGACAACTGTAATAGCAGAATCAATGAAAAAATAAAGTGCTTTGTAAGTAGTAAAATAATGTGAAAGGATAATGCATTATTAGCACATAAACATATATGGAGACAAATTGGTTCAGATTTAGGTTTTCTCACTATTTTGATTCAGGTTTTCTTACCATGAGAGAGATCTCTTTTAAATAACTTTGTATTATCAAAATTCAATTTAATTCAAGACACTGACCTCTGGCATGCTACATGCAAGACACCCACTGGTCATTATACTTTTTAGATGAAGAAAAATATCTCTAATAGCAAACAGTTTTGTTCCATTTGGGATAAAAAAATTTGGGGGGATAAAAAATTTTAAGCAAGATGTGCAGTCAATAGTTCAAAGGGACAGTTATAGTAAAAGTGCTTTCAAGATCTGGTTCTTGTATTACCAATTCTATTCACATTTCCAGCACTCGTTACAGCTGTAGAGTCAGTTATATTCTCTAAACTTAATAACTATCAAGTTGGCCAGCCTTTGTTTTTAAAACTAAGAGGAATGTTCTTAAAAAACAATGGAATTTTTTAAGAAGAATACATACAATAACAGATTTTGGTATAAGATAAACCTAACATTTATGGTGTAATGTGTCTTTACACTTTCCAGAGTACACTGGAAAGAAAGTACACTCTGGAAAGTTTATTCACATCCAATATTTTATCTGATCCTCAGCACAACCTGAAGGAGAATGTAAGTATCAGTATCCCATTCTGCAGAGGAAGACATGAAGGCTCAGCAGGAAGAGAGCCTTGCCCAGATCACACCACTGGTGAATGGTAAAATGATCCAGAGTCAGTGCTCTTTCCACTCCACGCTGCTATAGGTGGACCCTTTATGACATATGTACAATAAAGCCTGAATCACAGTGCTATGATAGCAGCTGCCACTCATTAAACACTGAGTGTGTATTACATAGATCTACATATCTCACATACATCACAAAGATTAAATAAACTGAATATGCAAAGGGCATAGCACAGCACTTGACACATAGTAATTAGTCCATTTACAGCAACTATTGGTCTTATTTCTAATTTATGTAACTCTATAATCTATGCATTTTACCTCCATGATTCAAAAATGATGATAAATAATTAATAGCTGTTAATGAGATAGAAACTGGACATCTCAGTATAATAGAATGGAACATGTTTTACCCAAAATAAATCTCTAGGTTTGCCTTGACAACCATTTAGAAGTTCTCATGTCCAATATAAATGCATTTACCCAACCACCATGTGAGGACATTTCATCCTGAGCCAGGCTGCAAGCATGCCTCCAAAAGAGCTCCCCAGGGCAATCACAGGTTAGTTTCAGCTCCTGGGATTGTCCTTTTCAAGTGTTTGATTAACTCTCCAAAATCAGCCAGAGCTTGTTCTAATGTCAGAAAATTCAAGTGTCTGGAATCCTAAAGAAAAATAACAAAGAACATGGGTATGAGTGTGCACATAGCAGCAGCTTAGGCATAGTGTAGATCCAGAAAAAAGCGAGAGTCAGATAAGCTTTTCTCCAAATAGACTTTTAGGCAATTGAGTTAAAATGCCTGGTCAAAGCCATAGCAGTGCTGATTTAAAGAGATTTTATGTTTGTGGAGAGAGCATAATGTATTTTGCATTCAGATATAATTTCTATTAAATGTTTTTTTACCAAATACCTTGCTGAGTTTGTAGAAACAATAGAAATAGATGTAAATATATTTAACAGCAAATGTGATGGAATACAATACTAAGCTGAACGGACAACTGCCATAACTTTTATTTCAAATCTTCAAACATTTTAAATGGCTACCATGTAGGCAATGGTAAACTAAATCACGTGGAAAACTGAAGTAAGAATCGTTAGTAGAAATGAAATTCACCCTTCTTTATCAGCAAAATTTTTACCAACTTCTGATATACCAACTTCTAAAACAAATTAGCCTGCTTATTGTAAACTATAAAATTCAAGTTAAAAAAAACAACCCACAGAGCAACTATTTTCAGGAATCATAAAACAGCAACACAAGACACAGATAGCTCAGAGAAGGACACTCATAAAGTAAGTTCCATGATCATCTAGCTCTCTGCCCAGGGGCACTTTTCCCACTGCAGTGTTGGGAGGTGAAGCTCAAACAGAGTCTTGCTAAGCTACAGAGACTAATGAGTATCTCCCTTTATAAGGTGAAGCCTAATTCCTCTCCCTTTGAACTTGGGCTGGACTCAGTGACTTGTTTCTAACAAATAGAATGTGACAGAAATGCTTTGTGACTTCCAATCTTAGGTCATGAAAAGGACAATAGTGTCACCTTACTCTCATTGCATTGTCAACTTTGAAGGAAGTTGGTTGCCACATTGAGAGGCTCCTTAAGTAGGCCTTCGTAAAAACCCAGGAGGAGACAAACTGAAGCCTCTTGCTAACATCCAGCACTAGTCTGTCATTTATGTGGACCCTCCATGAGAGGAGAGGGACCTCCTGCCCCAGGCAAGCCTTCGGATGGCTGTACCACCAGCTGACTTCTTAATTTCACCAGATCCCCTGAAAAAAAACCAGCTAGTCGAGTCACTCTTATTTCCTGTGAGATAATAAGTGTTTAGTGTTGTTTTAAGCCACCAAGGTGTGAGGAAATAGGTACATAGTAACTGGTAACTGCTATGGCTGTATACCTCCATTAGGCTATCCTATTTGGCCTTCATGCTTTGGTCTCACCATGGTGTTTGACTCCCCCATCATTTGGCACATTGGGTCACACAGCTCCCATCGTTCCCACATGTGTCAGCTACTCCTTCAGCCTTCGGACTTCGTACCTCCCCTCACACTGTCCGTCACTATCCCTCACTTTGTTTTCACGGCACTGGTATACTTGAGTGAAATTTTTCCCAGCCATTGCACAATATTTGTAATATCCCAGGAAACTGACAAACTTTGTGAGCACACAAAGGTAAAAAGCATATCGAAGAGAGCACTTAGCTCCATTTTGCTAAGAAGTATTAACCACAGGGGCCTAAGAGAGGAGGTTATGTTTCTACCTACCACAAGCTACTTCCCAATGGTTTCAGGACCTGTCACCGCCCCCTAGTCAGATAATTATGCAAAATAATAAGCTAAAAAATAGTTTTGCATGCAGCCCAAAAATATCAACAAATTATCTGCTTATCATTTACAACAAAGGAGTTTTTATTTATTGTAATACAGGATAATAAAACCTCTGAGAAAAAAACTCTTTTCAAAACAGGCAGTTGAGAAAAATAATTGATCTCAAAATCTTCTAACTCAGAGTTCCTCAAAATCATGGTATGTGTATACTGGTGGCATATATGATGATCTCAGGTATTACACAAACATTTTTAATTTAATAGTTGTTTTAATATAACTTAGAAAATATAACTAGTACATAAAGCCCTTGTTAAGGTAGCACTAAGGCTGAAAAGCGAACTGCTTAAGGGAAAACATTAAATAAATAACAGTATAGATGACAAAATCATATAGCCAGAAGCACAAGTATATCACCAGAACGACACAGCTGAGGAACAGGTTCCTGGTTTATTAGGTGTAGAGTCCATGGCCAAGGCCAAAGCTCCTTATGAGAATGGGAGAGGCCAAAAGGGAATCCAAGTGGCCAGTTGGCCTCAATAAATCATAGAGATTGTCCTTATTTTACTGAAAACACCTAATTTAACAAGCATTTCACTTCCCATTATATTTTTCCTAGTGGTGGACCCAATAATTTACTGACATTTTAGAAACAATAAAGAGTTCTCCCCACAATCTCTGCAGCCATAGATTAAGACTCACCTGGAAAGGCTAACCTCATCACACTGACTTAAAGACTGACCAACATTAGAAATGATAAGAGGACTTCCGGCCTAGATGGAGGCATAGGTGGACACACTGTGCCTCCTCACACAACCAAAATTAAGGACAACAAAAATTTAGAAACAAAAAAATGACCAGACAGAAAATTGAACTGTATGGAAGTCCCAACGACCATTCATCCAGACTGGTAAGAGGGGCGGAGTCGGCGGCCGGTGGAGAGGGGTCGCAGCAGGAAAAAGCGGAGGCTAACAGACCCCAGTGGCAGACCCCAGGCGCGGGCGCAGGGAGGCAACAAGCAGACCCAGTGAGGCGCGCAAAGCAGCTGGCTGTCTACAGTCACACATTTGAGCGCAGATAAACCAGGTGAAAATGGACAGCAAGACAGACCATGCAACCCAGGGCCCCAGCACCAGGAAATAAAGCCTAAAAGCACTGATTGAAAACACTTGTGAAGGTTGAGGTACCAGGAGAGACCCCCAACCTCACAGGAGAGTTCATTGGAGAGACCCACAAGGTCATAGAATGTACACAAGCCCACTCACCTGGGAACCAGCACCAGAAGGGCTCAATTTGTTTGTGGGAAGTAGCAGAGGGGACTGAAATCTTACAGAGAGAGGAGCAAGCTCCATTGTTCCCTCTCTGACCCCATCCACACATACAGGTCACAACCCAGCAACTGGGTTGCCCTGCCCTGGTGAACTCTTAAGGCTCCACCCCTCATACATAACAGGTGTGAGCATACCAAAAAAAAAACAAAAATGGCTCAAACGGAAGAACAAATCAAAGCTCCAGAGCCAATGCTTTTAGGTGACCAAGAGATAGCCAACCTATCAGATGCACAGTTCAAAGCACTAGTGATCAGGATGCTCACAGAATTGGTTGATTTTGGTCACAAAATAGTCTAAAAAATGAAGGCTACACTAAGTGAAATGAAGAAAAATGTACATGGAACCAATAGTGATGGGAAGGAAACTGGGACTCAAATCAATGGAGTGGACCAGAAGGAAGAGAGGAACAATCAAGCAGAAAAGAATGAAGAAACAAGAATTCAAAAAAATGAGGAGAGGCTTAGGAACCTCCAACATCTTTAAACATTCCAACATCTGAATTATATGGGTACCAGAAGGGGGAGAGGAAGAGCAACAAGTGGAAAAGTTCTTTGAACAAATAATAAAGGAGAACTTCCCCAATCTGGCAAAGGAAATAGACTTCCAGGAAGTCCCAGAATCTCAGAGAGTCCCAAAGAAGTTGGACTCAAGAAGGAACACACCAAGGCACATCATAATTACATTACCCAAGATTAAAATGAAGGAGAGAATTCTAGAAGCAGCAAAACATAAGGAGACAGTCACCTACAAAGGAGTTCCCATCAGACTATCAGCTGATTTCTCAAAAGAGACCTTACAGGCAAGAAGGGGCTGGAAAGAAGTATTCCAAGTCATGAAAGGCAAGGACCTACATCCAAGATTACTCTATCCAGCAAAGCTTTCATTTAGAATGGAAAGGCAGATGAAGTGCTTCTCAGATAAGATCAAGTTCAAGGAGTTCATCATCACCAAGCCCTTCTTATATGAAATGTTAAAGGGACTTATCTAAGAGAAAGAAGGCAAAAAATATGAACAGTCATTCCAACTCTCCTTATTCTGACACTGTAGCCATAGGATCAACATAATTTCTAAAATAGTCTTAAAATTGTACTGTTTGTCAGATATCCTAATAAGAGCTGAGGATATCTAAGTTCACTGTCTAGTCCACTCTTAGACATTTACAACATAAGAAAGAAAACAGTACAAATAGGCACACTGGACTCACTTCGGTTTTTATATTAATCTTATTTACTTGAAAAGAAATAGTAACTAGGAATAGCTAATATTAATTGAGTGCTTACAATGTGTCAGGCACTGTTGTAAACACCTTATAGATAGTATCTATTCACCTAATTTTTACAACAATCTAAGACCTACACATTTTTATTATTCCCACTGTACAGACAAGGCTACTGAGGCACAAGAGTTTAAATAACCTGCCACAGTCACACGGCCAGGAAATGGCAGTGCCAAAATTCACACATGGGCTGTCTGGTTCCAGAACACAGTCACCCAGTAATGTAAGACATTTTTATTTCCACACACACTGCTGGTCATTAATCAGTCACTGCAATTTTTCACTCTTATCAGTGGTGTCCTCAGAATGTTCTCAACAAAGCATTCTAGGCAGCCAACATCCATCGATTAGATTTAGATTTAGCATACATTAAAACTACTTGTCATCCCTACTGCAGATTTTTGCTTTATAATGTGCTGCTGCTCCCTAACAAAGACTAAGAAATTCTAAAAGTTTTTATTTGTTTGAATAAAAAATGGCAAATTAAAAAGCCATATGCATGTGAAATGGAGAATTTAACCTGATATCTGCGATGATCTCAATAATCTCACTTCTCCTCTTAACACCCTGCTCATTCCTGCCATTTTTCTCTAGACCCTGTAACACCCAGCTCAAGGGCACCATCCTCTGCCTGCCACACCCTGGCAATGCCCATCACTCCCTTCTCTCAACACCACTGTGCTAGGTACAGATCTCTATTACCAAGATGCAATATTTGCTTATATGTGTGTCTTACCCTTATCAGACTATGAGATTATTAAAAGTAAGGACCATCCATCACAGCAGCCAGACCTCTGTAGACTTGACATTGATAGGAAGCAATTTATTTGAACTGATTCACATTGTAATAAGTGACTATTTGTCTCAACTTCAGGAGTATTTTATTTTTCATATTTTAAAAGATTTTATTTATTTTTAGAGAGAAAGGAAGGGAAGGAGAAAGAGGGAGAATAACATCAATGTGTGGTTGCCTCTCACGCACCCCCCACTGGTGACCTGGCCTGCAACCCAGACAAGTGCCCGGATCGGAAATCAAACCAGCAACCCTTTGGTTCACAACCTGCACTCAATCCACTAAGCTACATCAGCCAGGGCACTATTTTTCAAATGAGGTCCATGTAATATATTAACATTTAGTAACATGATGTGGCTGCACTGTTCTAAGTGCCTGATTCTTATTTAGTCCTCACAATAACTCTATAAGGTAGACATTCCTATTATACCCATATAACAGATGAGAAAATGGAGGCACTGAGTAAGAAACTCACCCAGAGTTGCACAGTGTAATGGCAAAACCAAAATTCAAACCTTATCAGTCAGCTGAAGCCTTCACTCTTGACTACTATGATATCCTGACTCTCAATAAATGAATGTCCAGAATATGTGCATACGTAACTGGAACACTTTAGTACGTGTGAAAAGGTGTGTAGGGCTGGGAAAAGACCAGGATCTATCCTTCCAGGGTCTGGCTCTATCTAGCCAGTTCTCTGGAATGTTCCTCTTACACTGTGTGTTCCCTTCTACCACTTCTGAGGTCAGACTCCCGACAAGCCTTCAGTTCACTGCAGTGCCAGTGAGACCAGCAGGGGCTAGGAGAGGCAGGACCAGCTCCCAGCCTGTGACACAGAAGAACAGGAGCTGGGGACATCCCAGTACTGGAGAAGCTGCCCTGGGGCCTTGGCATAAAAGGGGAGTCACACAGAAAGAGAAAGGCAGACAAGGCAGACTCAGTTGTTTCACAGAATACCAGGGCAGGCATCTGACAGAAAACAAGTTCTGATTTCATTCGTTTCTGATCTAAGAGAATACACATCCTAGCCTCTCATTTCTCAGGGAATTGTTTTATTTCCAAGTAACATATTTACACCCTCAACATTTCTGAGAAAATAATCAGAAATGTGGCAGACAATAACACAGTGTAATTGGGTTCATATCTTTGCTTTTAGTTTAGTTCAGTTCAACATTTGCTGAGACATCCTGAATACCAGGTACATGGCAGACATCGGCAGTGGAGAAAACAGAACTCAGTCCCCACTTTAAGGTAATTCCCATCTAGGTTTTTGGTAGAATGGACACATTTTCTAGTGGCGGCTCTGGCATGTATCATGTGTCCTTCTAAATTAAGTTTTGTTAATGAATTTAAGTATTATTATAAAAGATAATAGAAAACATAGTAAAGAAAGCAAGCTAACAACTATACCATTCTTAACCCTCATAAATATAAGAAAAATGATAAAACAGTAAAGCTAAATTAAAATATAGCTACAACTTTAACTTTGTCAAATCCTATTCAACAATTAAACTTGTATTTTTTCTTTGCATTGGCTTTGATCAGGATTTATTCATTCATTTATTGAACAAATAGTTACTGAACACCTACTATACACCTACAAGTCCTGGACTCTGAGTGTTTAATACTGAATTAGCATAGGAAAATTTGTGCTTTTGTATTTACATTCCAGGGACCATAAAATAAGCACAACTCAGTAAAATAACTACATCCCATTAATATTCCCATTCCAATTTCCCTCATATCATGTTCACTCTAGAGAAAAGTTATAATAAAAAATTATTTTAAAATTCAATTGTCTAGATATAGTATTTCATTCTTTTCATGTATAATTCTTTAAGGCTGAACATGTAGGCTTATTGGATATATGTCTTTATTCTTTTGTGAAACACATATACATGGGTTTTTTTCACTATTTTTCTACTGAGTTTATCTCCTTATTAGTTTTTAAAGAACTTCACAATTAAGTACAATAATAGTTGGTCATATATACTGCAAAATATTTTTCTAGTTATTTATGATAAAAGACAAATAGAAGATAAGAACTCCACAAATCTGTACATATCATATTATTGCAAAACCAGATAATGTCCCCTTCATTACAAGTGTAGACAAGTATAGGTCCACCCTCTTTCTGCCAGTGTTGACCAGCCATGAGGTAGTGCTAACTAAAGTGTTATCAGTCTTAAATCCAAAATGCTCAACCTATGACAAAAATAAAACAGAAAAAACACATATTACAAGGAAAGGAATTAAATGAGATCAACAAAAAAGTAATGAAATTTATTCTTCCATTAAAATCAACCTATGCTACAAAAATCACAAAAAGTTAAACTTCATTTAACTTATTATTAGTAGCAATACTGATACTGTTATTTTCTCTGTATTGTAAGAGAAAACAAAATTATTTTTTTTATATCATGAAGTAAAGCAATGTTATTGGCGGTCAAGACTTCAAGTATAAAAGATACAATTATAAAATCAAGTAACTACTTTAAAACATAATAATGTTAAAATTGAATTGGAAATACTGATGTGAACCCATTAATTTTTTTTAATTTATTGAGTTTATTGAGGTGGCATTGAATAGTAAAATTATATAGGTTTGGAGTGTGCAATTCTGTAATACATCATTGGTACATTGTGTTGTGTTCACCACCCGAAGTCCAGTCTGCTTTATCTCCACTCAACCCTCCCTTACCTTCTTCTGTCTCTCTCCACCCTCTTTTTCTTCTGGTCATCATCATACTATCATCTATGTCTATGAGTTTGGGGTTTTGGTTTGTTTGTTGGTTGCTTGGTGTTTTCTTATTTAATGCCTTCACCTTTATCACCCAGTTTCCCAACTCCTTCCCTCTGATAGCTGTCACTCCATTTTATGTAAGTCTGTTTTTTCTTGTTTAGTGAACCCATTAATTTTTAAGGTATAGATATCTCTTATAATCTGAGCCATTTTCATTATTCAAACTTCCAATAGGAAAACTCAAAAAATAAACAGACCACTGAAAATGTTTATAAACATTATCACCCCAGTAACATTTGATATTTCACAGTCCTGGGTTCTGGTGTCTAACACCTTTGCCCACTAAAAGGAACCAGGGCTTGTTTGTAATGTATCTGACTGACGTTTGAGACGCAGAAGCTATGAGATAAAGCTATGCACTTTGCTGTTCAAGGAAGCAAGAAGGCATTCAAAAGTTAATAAAGTTATGTCTAACAGACATAGGAGCCAACTAGGAGAGATTATCACAGGGTCAAGTTTTAATAAACTGAATAGAAAACAAATTGAATACAAGTAAGAATAATACTTGTAATTGACTAAAATATTCAATTCATGAAAATTCATTAGTCCATAAGAATATCAAAAAAGAGGAAGCAAGAAAAATATTCATTTTCACCATATAAGGTGTCTATTAAACCAACTCCTTTGAAATTGGGAATAACTCAACCTTTAACCTGCCTTTTCGGCACAGTTGTATTTCAGGGTACCAAATAGTCCCAGTGGACTAAAAAAAAAAAAAAAGATCTCTGTTTAATCAAATGTCAGCTATTGCAGAAGGAATGACAGAATTAGAACAATGATAGTTTTGTAAACCCTAAGGAAGTTACTGATTCAGGCAAAAATTACAAAACAGCATTAAAAGCATTAGGAGGATGGATGACAGGGAAATGAACATTCAATTTAGTGGCAAAGTCATTCGTATCATAGAAAGCAGTCTCTTTTCACAAAGGGTACCTGTACCTTCCCAGCATAAGGATCAGACCGTCATCACCTTAGTCTACCGATCACTGTGAGTCAGTGTCACTGACAGGGAGGCAGGCAGGGGTTATGTATCTCCTCACATGGTACAGCGTAAAACACAAATCACCTATGATGAATTCCTGACAAAAAAGTTCAACTGCATCTTACTTCAGCCTTTAGATCTAATTTCCAGTTTCCAGGAAATACACAGGGTAGAAGAACAAGCTGAAGACATTCTGGAGAGGCAATCAGAAAAATCCGAAAGTGGGATATTTTACAAGACAATGACAAGACAGGACATTCTGAATCAGACAGGACTCCCAGCACCCAGCTACATCTACCCATGCCCACCACATTCGCAGTATGGGTCCCAAAGTGCAAGTTCTCAAAATGCACCTAATTGCATACTTCTCAATGTCCATGGTATTTGCCATATATGGTCCTACTCTGATGTAAAAATTGCCTACCTTCAGGAAAATAAGTAGCTTGTATAGGATAGGTATGTATAATAATGATGTCCATATGCTAAAAACCCCTCCCATTTTTTATGTTGATTCACTAATTCATTCATTCATTCAACAGGCATGTATTGAATGAGTCAAGTACTTGTTCTGAGCCAAGCAGTAAGTTAAGCAACAGGGGTAAAGGTTGGCTGAGCCACAGTCCCCAAGTTTAACTTAAACTACTTAAACTAATTAAACTAACCTGCTCAGCCTAAAAATAAAAGAGAGCAAAAGAGACAGACACGGTGCTTCTACCGGCTTCCAGTCAGCGAGTACAGTGGCTCCCTAGTTGAGTTCCCTGGAGGAAGACCATCACCTGGAACCTGATAAAACACACATCCTCTGGCTGAATCCCAGACCTATGGAAGCAGAAACTGTGGAAGTAAAGTCCTGGAATCTGTAGTTTAACAAGCCATCCAGGTGACTCTGATGTATGGCTAAAATTTTGAGAACCACTGAGTGAGTACAAGCCTCAAAATAAGATATGAATTTGGCATTCCTTACCTCAACCTAAATTTTAGAATACTTTTCATACTGTAAGCATCTCACCACGATGAATGAGTCTCTGGTGTTTAAAGATGTACCACCCAAATATAAGCCACCTACATCATTTAAAGTTCAATAAGAAAAACCATGATCTTTTCAACCAGGGAAGAAAGACTGGCTGTGCTGGATGTAAAGAAAGGAAAGTACATGGCTCTCTAACAAGACACCTTCCTGTGGGATTTTCAAAGACAATTTTGCCATAGTGATTTTCACTTACCCACTGACTTTAGAACCTAGACTTCTTGTAAAATAACATATGGCTGTATCCTTAAAAGCAGCCCACACAGTTTAATAACCCAGGTTACAAATTTAAAAACATGGGTATTTGTACACATCATGTTAAATGTAAACAGCAAAAATATCTTGCCAGAGGAAGAGCTTCCATCTGGAAAAACAAGGGTCACATGAATTTCAGAACCAGATAAAGTCACACTTCCTTCTGTGTCCACTCTCAGGCACTCCTGCTTCAGGCACTCCAATTGTTTAGACTGGGGAAAGGATAGGGTCCCTGACATGGTAGAAAGAAATCAGGTTTGAGAGTTCGCGGACCTTAACTTGAATCTCCACTGCGAGGACTCAGACAAGTCACAAAACCTCCGAGCCCTGATGATTTCTTGTATAAAATGAGGAGAGTTACACATAATTCAAAGAATTGCTGTGAAGATTAGGGAAAATCAGGTGTAGTTCCTGTTTTATAATTACTGCTCAATAAACGTAAATTCTCCTCTCGGTCCGCTGTGCACACCCATCCTAAGCACGCAGTTCTTAGAGGCAGTGAGAGAGAGAGGTGATGGAGCTCTTCACAGAACTAAGAGGAAATATTCAGAGAAGGTCAAAATCACCTATTTTTCAGTGCTTCACCTACATATTAAAGACTAGACACAGGCAGTGAAATTTCCTTTGCAAACATTAAATTGCAGAATTTTCTTGGCGTCGTTCCATCACCAAGGATATAAACCTCCAGCTACAAAAATGTAGTTTCCAGTACCTGATGGCTTAGCACACTAGGGGCATGGCGCTCTCTGCTGTTGACAACTGGTACCTGCATGCCACTTCAGCTCTGTGCTCCACAATAAACAGTTTTGGAAATCACAGTATGAACGGGGATAAGGACCTTAGAAACTATTTGATCCGTGATGCTCAGCTTAAGAGACTGGACTCAAAGGTCTAGTGAGTCATGAAGCAGAAGCAGAGCTGGAACTTCTAATAATTTCTGTAATTTGGTTTACAGACCTCACTACAGTAAATAATAGTTCTCTAAAAGAAGCCCAGGCATGACCTTAGAAAGGAAACACACAGCTAGTCACACACAGTAGTCCTTTCTAGAATGGTGTCCAAAGAATTTTTTAAATTATATTGCATTGACTATGCTATTATAGTTGTCCTGATTTTCCCCCCTTTTCCCCTCTTCTCCCAGCACCTGCCACTCCCTCAGGCAATCCACCCAACCTTGTTCATTTCCACAGGTCATGTGTGTAACCTTTAGCCTTTAGCATTTTACTTATGGGTCTTAGGGTGGGCCTTTACATGTCCATCTTGTCTGGGACTCTCTGCACTTCCTGGATTTACATATCTGTTTCCTTCATCAAATTAGGAATTTATCTTTCCTTATTTTTTCAAGTAGATTTTCAATGTCTCGCTCTTTCTCTTCTCCTTCTGGTACTCCTATGAGGTGAATGTTGTATTGCTTAAAGTTACCCCACAGGCTACTCACACTATTCTCACATTTTTAGATTCTCTTTTCTTGTTGTTCTCATCTGTTGTGCTCTGACATGGCCTGCAGCGGTCCACTGGGTGCAATGGAACCTGGGGTTTCCCAGGTGGCGCAGGCCAAATTCAGCCTCCACCTGTGTTTTGCCCGTGGCACCCTGCCTGAGTAATAAAACAATCTGAGACAGCTGCTACTTGTGTGGCTTGTAGATTCCCAGGTGAGGCCAAACTGTGAATCTGGGCTGTGAGTTCCAGGCCTGGGGCTTATTAAGGCCAGCTGCTACTTGTTTGAAAGGATTTAGGAAGTTGTAAAGCATGAACCCAGACCAGCCTTTCATATGGAAAAGCAGCTGGGGTGGGCCCCTAAGTTGGGGGGTGGGGGGGTGGGGAGAGTCTCTGGGGATTCCAAGGTGGGTCAAACAGTGTTAGCCAGGTTGATGGAATCTTAAATTGGCACCTGTCTGCTGTCTCTGTAGGGGGAGGGCCCTGAAAAGGGACAATGGTCTCTGCTCACCTTGATGCCATACACTTCAGCCTCCCCCTGCATGCCACTAGTGCTCCTGAAGCTTCCACCCTGGTGCCAGAGCCCAGACAGAGTGAGTCTGAGTAGGTGAGCCTATGTGTGGGTTCTTTAAGAGCAAATGCTTGGGGCTCCAGAAGTTTCTCCCACCAACTCAATCCCCACTGGTTTTTGCAGCCAGAAGTTGTAGGGACTTACCTTCCTGGTACTGGAACCCTGGGCTGGAGGGCCTGGCGTGAAGCTGGGACTCCTCGCTCCCAAGACATCCCTCTAAAAACATCCCCTTCCACATCTGTGCCCCTGTAGATGTATGGATGTGGGTCTTTAAGTCCACAGTGGTCACACTTCCATTCACCTAGATATCTGTTGGTTTTGAGCAATGGTTGTCCTATATTTTAGTTGTAATTTTGTTGTGTTGTGTGAAGGGGTGAGCCTTATCTGCCTATGACCAGAAGTTGGTTAAAAAAAATTTAGGAGATGCTCCCTCCTTCCCCATGTAGAGGAGAAAGAGATCTGTGAGATGGGTAAGCAAGAAAGTACAAAAAGAACATTCTTTAAATAAAGTTTATTGTGACAGAAAATAACTACTTGGACTTTAAAACTTGAAAATAGAGCTCATATCTAGAAAAGGCTGTGAGAACATCAGATCTGGTAGACACAGTTTTAGTGGCCATTTGGGAGCAGCGGGGGGCGGGGCAGAGTACCCAGGATGCGCCTGGCACTGCACTGCTGCTTCCCACAGGTCACTTCATCATCATCCTGCCAATCCCCTCTGGGGCACTTTGATCACATCAGTGTTACAACAAGGACGTTAAAGCTCGAAGAGGTCAGATAACTTGCCCGAGCTAACATAACTAACGAATAAAAGTCAAATACAATTCTTTCTCATGTGCTTTTATGCTCTACCCAATCCCACCTCCAACAAAACCCAGTCTGCTTCCATCAGTATAACACACTACTGCAGACAGGGACTGACTACAAACTGCAGACTTTGTCAGGCAACACCAGGGTACCCCCAGCCACTTACTAACAGTTACACTGAAGAATGTGTGCAATATCAGTGTTTTTTCACAGACCTGACTTAATAACTGTTACTGTACTACTATTAGTAACTCCTTTAATTGGGCCACTGATAAAAGACAAAACCACATTAACTCTTATTCAGCAGCCTTTAGTTTTAGAAAACTCAGTATACAGTTGATTTATTTATACACCCAGACATTTGATCATTGATAACTAATATGTTACTAAAGATAGAAAAGTATACTCAGAGATGTACAGGACAAAAAACAATGGACTCACACCTCCAATAACCAAAGCACCTTCAAAGAGGGTGCTCTGATTTCCAATTCTAATGTAGGGATGCTAAAATGAAGTAACATACTTTTCTTCCATTTGATTTGTGTCCTATATTAATTCTGGAATTCTGGCATTGCACTATTGGAGTTCCTACGTGGAGACTGATACCATTTCTGCATAAGTTGATTTCTCCTGAAAGAGTGAACACCTTCATGTTGGAAAAACACAAGTTCTCAAAGAAGGAACCAAAACCTGGAAGGAAGGAGAGGGTTAGGTAAGCCCTAGTCTAGGGCTGGAGAGGCATAGATGTCTACAAGTGGAGTCCTACTAAGTTGTCCCTCACACAGTAGGAGCCCAAAGCCGGGACAAGATGGCAGAGCAAGACATATTTCAGGAGTCAGATCTTGGATGACTCCCATTTATTTCCACCTCATTACATCAGGCCTTTAAAAAGTCCTGCTTAAATGTTCCATCTTTGTTCATCTCCACTATGAAGATATCAGGAAGAACTAGAGACTCTATTTGACTTACAAAATTAAAGGAAAACAGTATTCCTTGAGGATAGTGTATGGTGACAAGGGAAACGATCCCAAGTCCCTCTAAGAGGAAGGTGAATATGAAAAACAGGATTACCTTTCCCTTCCCACAGGGATGCTCTCCACATTGTCAGCCTTAGCAGGTCTAGTTTCCACTTTAACAAGGAAAGTGAGAGTTTCCTCAGGTAGACTCTTAAGATGAAATCATTATTCTATGTATTAAGACACTGACCTTCTTCACATATTTCACACACACCCCTGTCCATATTTACCAGGAGAGAGAATGGTATTCCCTCACATACATTTTTTGTAATCTGTCTGAACCTTAAAAAGGAGGCTCTTATTTAAAGAGAAATAGTTAAGTGGAAAAAAAAGAATATAGGAGACATGAGAGAGTCTACCTTGGAAAAAGTGTGGTTAAATCTAGCCTGTATTAATAAATGGGTAGTTAGAATGGCAAGAACACAATAGCTACCACAGTGCTCCTGTACAAAACAGACACAAGGTCTGTACAAAAAGTATCCATCCAGGAGCCATGGAAAATAGAAACATTTACTGAAGAAGATACGAGGTACAAGAAACATTGAAACATTGTACATAGGACAATGATGCCTCAGTCCCATTCAAAGTAGGCACCTTGGGACCTCACACTGTTCTCCCAGTTACCGCCAGCTGCCCCATGAGAGTTTCCTAAATCTCAGTGATAATCTGAAATCTCTTCCTTTTCAAAGGTGATTTTAGTTTTGGGAAAGGCCATAAGTTGCAGGGTACCAAATCTGGGCTAAGGGGGGCTGAGTCACCTGAGTGATTTGATATTTCACCCCAGAACTGCATGAGACGTGATACATGAGCAGGCAGGTTGTCATGATGAAGCTGTCAATCACCAGTTGCCCATAGCTGTGGCCTTCTGAATCTTCTGAATAGTTTCCATGGAAGAATGTTCAAACTTAACACAAAATGTGACACAGATTTGTTGCTCCACTCACTCAGTAATTTTGAACAGCCACATGGTATATATGCTCACTCAATAGTGTCTACCACCCCCCACTGCCTAGTACAGTGAAGTCACCATTGTTTACACATGTGCATTCCAGTCCACTCCTTGGTTGCCCAATTATACCAATGTCACACAAACTGTTTTCATTATATTAACAATGGTTGGACTTTTTTTGGAGAGACCTCGTACTTTATAAATAAATACAGTTCAAACCTTCTACCTCAGTGGTTCCCCAAATTACTCACATTAAAATTTTCAGCCTGATGGTGTGACTCAGTGGACTGAGAGCCAACCTGCAAACCAAAGGGGTGACAGTTCAATTCCCAGTCAGGGCACATGCCCAGGTTGCAGACCAGGCCCCTGGTGTAGGGCACATGAGAAGAGACCACACATTGATGTTTCTCTCTCGCTCCTTCTCCCTCCCTTCTTCTTTCTTTAAAGATAAATAAAATCTTTAAAAAAGGAAAATTTCATAGATGTGCTTTATTTTAGTAGCCAGTGCTTAAGAAAATAAAAGAGAAGTTATTATAAATTCAATACTGGTGTAAATTAATATTATACAACAGAATCAGGTTACATTTAAAAAATGCACTTGGTAGGAAAATTGATTCAAATGCCCCATCCAATAGCCGTGCACTGCTCACTAACCCTCTTGCTCTGACCACGACTGCGGGGCCCAAAAAGGAAATTACATTCTAATTTACCAAAATCCTATGAAATCAAAATACTCTCTCCTCTACTGCTGCAGCTCAAGTGGAGACATCCTGCCCCTAAGAACACCAAAAACGTTCCAATAAATCAAGAAATAACGTTTTGTCAAACAGGAGTTAAGTTTCATCGGATAAAAATTCTGGCACCGTCCTCTAATCAGACAACTCTGGGAAGCACCACATGATCAATAACTTCCAATGGCTTCAGGAACTTTGGCCCATTAGAATTACCTGGCCGCCGCTTAAACTCTCAAATTAGAGATAACCTACTGCTGTGATCATGAAATATGTAAATTGTACATCATAAATGTTTCACCATCAGAGGGCGCTGTAGCATAAGAAGTAAAGTGGGAGAGATCATTAAGGTTTAAACAGATTCAGATTTTAGGGCATGAAGGGAGCTTAGATCCAAATTCTTAAGTGGGGGGGGGGGGGCCATAAAACAGAGATCCAGAAATGCCAACTATTTTAAACTTTGTTTCTTTAAATAAAGATATACTTACATAACTTAAATATGGTGTTCATCATCCTTTCAAGGCAGGAATTAAAATCTGTGCTGTTAGAAGTCAGGATAGTGGTTACCTTTGGAGGGGAAAAAATAACTCTAAAAACAAAATTATGGGAGGATGGAGTTAAGATATTGCATTTTTCTATATGCATAATAGGATAATTAAGTTTTGTTAATATTTGAGTTCCTTTAAGATATATTTTCTTTTTTAAGATTTATTTTATAATGTAAATATTATGTTTACATTTCTATTTCAGTATAACCATCTGTAAATTATATTGCACCAAATCTCATGTATATAAAATATTTCTTTCATTTAAAAATATGTAGTGAGTACTCTTAAGTGACAGGCATTAAGGAAAGAGAACTGAGTAAGACACAATTCCTCTCTCAAGTGTTGAACCTAAGGAAAGTAGGGGATGTACTAATAAGACAATTGCATGATGCTGTGGTTAGGCTCTATGTACAAAGTGCTGTGGAGTTCAGTAGGGGAGGTTACCATCCTGCCTGAGGAAATCATGGAGGCTGCACCAAGGAGGTGACATCGGAGCTGAACCTTGGTAAGTAACAAGAACTTCTGAGGTACAGAAGACACAGAAGAGCATTTCAAGCAAAAGGAGCATGATGAACTGTACACAGCAAACATATGGGAGGAGGTACATAGCTTATAAGGGTAAGATTAGATTCATCAGGCTGCCATTAGATACAGATATGAAACTCTTTCTATAAAAAGAAATCTAACTTACAGCTGGAGAAAGCCTTATAACCAAGGATATATGGAAGAAGACACATCACCACAACATACTTGTAGGGAGTGTAGAGGAAGCATGAGAGGGCTGGCTGGGCTCCACAGATGGCAGCTGAAGTTCCAGAGAAACATTTCAGCAGCTGGGGGCTTCCCTCTGTGAAATGTGGGGTCTAAACCCCAACCTGGTCTCCCCAGCCTACAGCACCAGAGCTGGAAAAGGAACCCAAATAACATACAAGTGTAAAAAGCAGTGGGGTTTCTGTCCACCAGAGTAAGACCGCCCCAGATACAGAAAGCCTCTTAAAGAGCCAACACACAAAATTCTGTTTGCAGCCACTTACCCTGGACTCAGGCAAAGGGAGGGCAGAGTAGACTAGAGACAACTTGAAGAGAATCTAGGGTTGGTGGCTCTAGGGAGAGAATTGAAGGAATGGCAGCCAGGATCCTGATGCCGAGTCATTCCCCATGCTGCAGGAAACATCTTTTTCAGGCAGAGCACTCCTCACTGAATGGCATCAGCCTGAGGGGAAGCAATAGCCCCGTCCACAGGAATCACTCTGCCCCATACTGTGGTCTTTTTAAAGTATATTGTATAGATTATGCTATTACAGTTGTCCCATTCCTTCCACCTTTTATCATCCTCTGACCTGTACCCCCCTCCCACCAGCATTACCCTTCCTTAGTTCATGTCCATGCACCATACATATAACTTCTTTGGCTTCTCCATTTCCTATACTATCCTTAACCGCTCCCTGTCTATTTTGTACATACCATTTATGCTTCTTACTCCCTATACCTTTTCACCTATTCTTCCCCCTCCTCCTTCCCACTGATAACCCTCCATCTGATCTAAGGTTTTTAAACCCTGTTGCTGAGGAGTACAGCTGCAAGACATTCACTAACTAACCCTACAGAAAGCCTGCAAGCAGAGGCAGATCACTTGGAGCTCTGAGACTTTAACTGATCCACCCCCAGGCCTGGTGCTGATAAAAGCTAGGCTTGGTGCACAGTTTGGTTCTTTCTTCACACAAACAGGCCAAGCATAGACAGTCACACACTGTGGATCACTAGTAGCTCCAAACAGTTTGCCTAGGGGCAGTCACAAGCATTGTCAGACAAAGGCCTGTACCAGAGTCTTGCAGTCTACATAATACACAAATGCAAAGAGGCAGCTAAAATGGGAAGACAAAGAAACAGGCTCCAAAGGAAAGAAAAGAGGATTCTCCAGAAAAAGAGCTAGATGAAATGTAGGCAAGCAATTTATCAGATAGAGTGTTTAGACTAATGATTATAAGGATATACAGCAGCATGAAAAAAGACATAGAAACCATAAAAAGGGACCAGTCAAAAATAAACAGTGCAATATCTGAAATCAATAACACACTGAAAGGAATAAACAGTAGGTTAGATGAAGCAGAGGGTCAAATCAGTGACTTGGAAGACAAATTAGAAAAAAATCACACAAGCAGAGCAGCAAAAAGATAGTTTAAAAATGAGGAGAGCTTAAGAAACCTTGCGGACAGCATGAAGCTTAAAAACATCCACATCATGAGAACACCAGAAGGAGAAGAGAGTGAGTGAGGGATCAAGACATATTTGAAAAAAATAATGACTGAAATGTCCCTAATCTGGTGAAGGAGAAAAAGCATACAATTCCAGGAAGCTCAGAGCATCCCTAACAAGTTGGACTCAAGGAGGCCTACACCAAACTGCATGATAATAAAAATGGCAAGACCTAAGGACAAGAAGAGAATCTTAAAGCCACAACAGAAAAGCTGGTCATTATCTACAAGGTAGCACCAATTAGACTGTCATCTGATTTCTCAACAGACACATTTCAGGCCAGAAGGGAATGGCATGAAATGTTCAAGGTGATGAAAAGTAAGGACCTGTAAACAAGGCTACTTTACCCAGCAAGACTGTCACTGAAAATTGAAGGAGAAATAAGGAGCTTCCCAGACCAGGTAAAGCTAAAGGAGTTTGTTAACACCAAACCAGCACTGCAAATGTAAAAGGTCTTGCTTTGAAAAGACGACAACAATGATGACGACGACGATGACAACAACCAAGAAGAACAACAACAACAACAATGAGAAGGACAAGAAGGAGAAGAAGAAGAAATAATGAAAAAAGAAACAAAGAAAAATAGTCTAACAATAAAATGGCACTACATACATATCTATCAATAATCATCTTAACTGTAAATGGCTTAAATGCTGCAGCCAGAAATCATACAGTAGCTAAATGGATAAGAAAATAAGATCCATATATAGGCTACTTTCAAGAGACCTACATCTGATCAAAAGATACACACAGACTAAAAGTAAACAGTCGGAAAAGGCTATTTCAAGCATGGAAAGGAAAAAATAAAGCTGAGAGTAGTACTTACATTCCACAAAATGCCTTTAAAATCAAAGCTGTCATAAGAGACAAAGGACACTACATAATGATAAAGGCAACAATCCAATAAGAGGATATAATCCTAGTAAACATTCATACACCCAACATGGAAGCACCTAAATATGTAAAACAAATCTTGATGTACATAAAAAGAGAGACTGACAGAAATACAGTCATAATCAGAGATTTTAACACCCTTTTGACTTCAATGGATAGATATTCCGGAAAGAACATTAACAAGGAGACACCAGCATTAAGCGACACAATGGATCAAGTGGCCTTAATTGATAACTTCAGAGCATTTCACAGAATATACATGCTTTTCAGAGCATTTCACAGAATATATATACATTTCACAGAATACAGGACACTTTCTAGGATAGACCACATGTCAGGACACAAAACAGGTCTTAATAAATTTACAAAGATTGAAATTATACCACGCATCTTCTCTGACCAAAATGCTATGAAACTAGAAATCAATCATAAGAAAAGTACTGAAAAATCATGGAAGCCAAATAACATGTTATTAAACAATGAGTGGGTCAATAACAAGGTCAAAGAAGAAATCAAAAGATACCTTGAAACAAATGAAAGTGAGGACACAATAACCCAAAATCAATGGGATACAGGGAAAGCAGTCCTAAAAGGAAAATTTTAAGAATTACAGGTCTATCTCAAAAAAAAAAAAAAAAAAAAAAAAAAAAAAAAAAAAAAAAAAAAAAAAAAAAAAAAAAAAAAAAAAAAAAAAAAAAAAAACAAGAAAAAGATCAAATAAACAGTCTAACTTTGCACTTAAAGTAATTTGGAAAAGAAAAATAAATAAAGCCCAAAGTGAGTAGAAGGAAGAAAATAATAAAGATCAGAGCAAAAATAAACAAAATAGAGTCTAAAAAAATGACACAAAGGATCAATCAATCCAAGAGCTGTTTTTTTTAAAAGATAAACAAGATTGACAAAACTTTAACCACACTCATCAAGAAAAAAGAGGACCCAAACAAGTAAAATCAGAAATGAATGAGGAGAAATAACAACTGACACCAAAGATATACAAAGGATTATAAAAAATATTATGAATAAATAGTCTGCTATGAACATTGGGGTGCATAGCAGCACAATTTACAATAGCCAAATGCTGGAAGCAACCTAAGGGCCCATTAGTAAATAAATGGATCAAAAACTATGGTACATTTACACAATGGAATTCTATACAGCAGAAAGAAAGAAGGAGCTCCTACCCTTTGCAACAGCATGGATGCAACTGGAAAGCATTACGCTAAGGGAAATAAGCCAGGTGGTGAAAGACAAATACCATATGATCTCGCCTGTAAGTGGAACCTAATCCACAAAACAAACAAGCAAACAATATAGAACTAGAGACATCGAAATTAAGAACAAACTGACAGTAACCAGAGGGGAGGTCAGGGGTGGGGGGAATAAAGGTAGAAAGAAGGGAAGGGGTCATCAAGGAATATGTATAAAGGACCCATTGACAAAGCCAAAGGGTGGAAGTCTGGATGGTGGGAGGTGGAAGTAGTGGCAGGAAAATGGAGACAACTGTACATGAACAACAATAAAAAAATTGGAAAAAAATTATGAATAAATACATGCCAAAACTGGACAACCTGGATGAAATGTATAAATTCCTAGAAACATACAATTTCCTAAACTAAAGCAAGAAGAACCAGAGAATCAGAATAAACATATTACATCTAGTGTAGTTAAAGCAGTAATCAGAAAACTCCCAACAAACAAAAGCCCTGGACCAGATGGCTTCACACAGGTGAATTCTACCAATTCAAACATTGCAGGAAGAACTCCAGATCCAGGGAGCCTCCTCCCCTTCCAAACTATTTTTAAAAATTCCCCTTCTTAAACTATTTCAAAAAATTCAAGAGGAGGCACACTTTCCAAGCTCATTTTAGGAGGCCAGCATTATCCTAATTCCAAAACCAGATAAAGAAGCTACAAAGACAGAAAATTTTAGGCCAATGTCCTTTATGAACATACATACTAAAATCCTCAACCAAATATTAGTAAACCAAAAACAGTATTGCATCAAAAAGGTCATATACCATGATCAAGTGGGAGTTATCTAGGAATGCAAGGTAGGTACAATCTTCAGAAATCAATAAATATGATTTACCACATAAACAAAGTGAAGGATAAAAACCACATGACCATATACAAAGATGCAGAAAAAGAATTTGATAAAATCCAGCATTGATTTATGATAAAAAATAATACTCAGCTAAGTGGGAATAGAGGGAGCATACCTAAACATAATAAAGGCCATATATGACAAGCCCACTGCCAGCATCATATTCAGTGGGCAAAAACTACAACTGTTCCCCTTAAGCTTGGGAACAAGAAAATGTTATCCATTTTCACCTCTCTTACTTAACATACTACTGGATGTTCTAGCCAATCAGAAAAGAAGAAATAAAAGGCTTCCAAATTGGAAAGGAAGAAGTAAAGCTGTCTTTATTTGCAGATGACATGATACTTACTATACAGAGAGAACCCCGAAGATTCCACCAAAAACTACTGGAAATGATAAAGAATTCAGCAAAGTAGCAGGATGCAAAATTAATATCCAGAAATCAGTTGCATTTTTATATGCCAATAATGAACTAACAAAAAGGGAAATTAAGAAAACAATCCCATTTGCAATTGCTTAAAAAAGAATATAATACCTAGGAATAAACCTAACTAAGGATATAAAAGACTTACTCAGAAAATTATAAGACACTGCAGATAGAAATTAAAGAAGATACAAATAAGTGGAAGCACACACCAGGTTCATGGGTAGGAAGAATTAACATCATTAAAATGTCCATGTTACACAAAGCAATCTATAGATCAACACAATTCCTATCAAGATTCCAATGATGTATTTCACAGAACTAAAACAAATATTTTAAAATGTATATGGAACCACAAAAGGCCCCTCATAGTAATAGTGATCCTGAGAATGAAGAACAAATTTGGAGGAATCATGCTACTTAATATCAAACTATACTATAAGGCCATAGTAATCAAAACAGCTTTGTTCCAGCATACAAACAGACACATGGATAAATAGAACAGAGTGGAAAGCCCAGAAATAAACCCACAACTTTATGGTCAATTAATATTCAATAGATGAAGCAAGTACATTGAATGGGTTAAGATCATTTATTCAAAAAATGCTGTTGGGAAAATTGGACAGATATGTGCAGAAAAATGAAACTAGGTGATCTTCTTACACCACACATAAGAATAAATTCAAAATGGATTAAAGACTTAAACATTAGACCCAAAAGCATAAAAATTGTAGAAGGAAACATAGGCAGCAAAATCTCAGACATTGCTCATAGCAATATTTTATCAGATAGAGGCAGGGGAAACAAAAGAAAAATAAACAAATGGGACTACATCAAACTAAAAAGCTTTTGCACAGCAAAGGAAAACATCAAAAAATAAAAAGATAACCCACACAATGGAAGAACATATTTGCCAATACATCTGACAAGGGATTAATATCTAAAATTTATAAAGAACTTACAAAATTTGATGCCAAAAATGCGAACATTACTATTATAAAATGTGCAAAGGGCCTGAATAAGCCTTTCTCCAAATATGATATGCAGATGGCCAAATGACATATGAAAAGTTGCATCACATCACTAATTATCAGAGAAATGCAAGTTAAAACCACAATGAGATATCACATCACACCTGTCAGAATGGCTATCATCAATAAATCAACAAACAACAAGTGATGGTGAGGATGTGGAGGAAAGGGGACCCTTTTGCACCATTAGTGGGACTACATATTGGTGCAGCCACTGTGGAAAGGAGTATGAGATACCTCAAAAAATTAAAAAAGAATCTTCCTTTTGTCCCAGTGATCCCACTTCTGGGAATATATCCAAAGGAACCCAAAACACTGATTCCAAAAAGGATAAGCATTCCTGTGTTTAGTACAGAGTTGTTTACAATTGTCAAGATATGGAAGCATCTCAAGCGTCCATTAGATGAGTGCATAAAACAAGTATGGGACATTTACACAACGAAATACTACTTAGCCATAATAAAGAAGAATGTTTTATCCTTTGCGAAAGTATGGATAGACTTGGGGAACATTATGCTAAGTGAAATAAACCAGTCAGAGAAAGACAAATGCCGTGGTTTCACTCATATGTAGAATCTAATGAACAAACTGAACTAACAACCAAAATAGAGACAGACTCATAGAGAGCAGGATAACATCTTGTGGGGGGCAGGTAGGGCATGGAGGGATTGAGCAAAAAGGAAAAAGAACTCATGGGCATGGACAACAGGGAGTGGTTGAGGGGAAGAGAAGCTATAAGGGGACTAAATGGTAATGAAGAAATTACAATAAAAAGAAAAAAGAAACCTGACTTAAATCTAAAATTGCCTCTCTAAACCAGAGGTGAATGAAATCAGTCCACTAGAAATA
>PVIA01012699.1:0-36297 GCA_004024845.1 Tonatia bakeri | reverse complement strand
GTCTGTCCGCTGCCGTCTGCGCCCTGCGTGCCCGCGCCTGCCAGCCAGCATTCCTTCCCGCCGGGACCCCTCAACCCCTCTCCGCAGGCCTCCCGACTCCGCCGCTCCTTACCGGTCTGGATGTACTGGAGCCCGACTTCTGTTCAATTAATTTCTCTCTGTTCTGGTTGTTAATTGTTTCTCAATCTTTGTTGTCTTCAGTCTTGGTTGCGTGAGGAAGCACAATGCGACTGCCTATGCCTCCATCTTGGCCGGAACTCGAAACATTCTGTATATAATTTCAGTCCTTTGGAATTTGTTAAACCTGTCCATAGCACAGGATGGTCCCTTTGAGAAATGTCCCAAGTGTGGCTCTCTGCTGCCATGTCATGTGTCACTTGGGAATAACAGCTTTGTGCAGGCCAGCAGGAAAAGTCACTGGTGATAGTGAATTATTTACCAAGGGTTCATGGAACGTTATTTGAGAAGTGCCTTTCATTTTATTTATTTATTTAGTTAGTTATTAAATTGTATTTTAATTGTTGCAGTACAATTTTCTATCTTTTACTCCCATCCCAGCCCACCCACCCAGCTCTCCCCTCCTCCCTCCCATTTCCACCCGCCCCTAGTTTATTGATGTATCCTTTATACTTCTTCCTGTAAACCCTTCCCTTCCCCCTGAAATTCCCTCTCCTCTCCCCTCTGAACACTGTCAGTCTATTCTCTATGTCAGTGTTTTTGGTTATTCATTATATTTAAATAAAAAGAATTTCTAGTTACCTTCTGTTTCTGACTTTTATGTTAGCAGCCATGAGGACAACATGTGTATTTTTTATAATTTCAGTCCTGTGAAGTTTTTTGAAAACTGATGGATGGTACAATATGGTAATTCCAAAGTGTTCTAAGGGTGCATACTGTTCCTGGGAATGACACCTTAGCGCAGGTTGGCAAGAAAAGTTACTGATTCCAGTGGAACATCAACCACTGTTCATTACAATGTTGTTTAGAAGTGTGTTTCATAACTTTTAAATGAACGATTTCTACATTAACAGCAATGAGAGCAAGAATTATAGTCTATATAATTTTAGTTCCTTGTAATTTGTTTAATCTTGCTTTATGGCTCATTATGGTCACTTATCAAAATGTCCTAAGTGTGGCTCTCTTCTCGTCTCAAGTGCATCTTGGGAAGAACACCTTAGTGCAGGCCAGCAGGAAAGGCTGTCAGCTGTAGTGAATGATCTACAAATGTTGAACGGAATGGTACTTAGTCATAGATGTTATTGCTTTCATATAAACGGACTTCGCAGTTCATTTTTCCTTCTCTCCCCCATGTACAACATTGGTGTCTTTACATCAGGTAACTAGGCACCTCTTGTGAGCTAAACCTGTGTCCTTGTTTCAGCTGTATCCATGTCTTTGTGGTCCAATATCCCATTTGCGTCAACATCCTGTCAGCATCGATGTCTTCTGTGTTCATGTCCCCACTATGCTAATGTCCCAGCTTTGCTGAAATTGTGATTGTGTCTAGGTCCCCTCAGCCTTGATATCCTGGCCGTGCTGCCATCCTGTCTGTGTTTATGTCCCTTCCACATTACTGTCCTGTCTGTGTTGATGTAGAGGTTGTACTGCTGTGTTGCCTGCACATGTATGTCCTATCTGCTTTGATGTTCCGGCTGCGCCGCTGTCCCACCTGCATAGATATCTTGGCTGTGCCACTTTCCTATCTTTGTCGATGTCCCAGTTGCCTCGGTGTCCCAGCTGCACTTCTGTACTGTCTGTATTGATGTCTTAACTGAGTCACTATGTGAGCTGCGCCAATGTCCTCTCTGTGTAGACATCTTGGTCGTGTTGATGTCCTGTCTGTGTCAGTGTCCTGGCTGTGCCTTTGTCCTCCTGCATCAGTGTCCCGGCTCATTGATGTACCAACTACATTTATGTTTTAAAAGTTCCCATATCCTGGCTGCCAGATGTCCCCGTGGCACTGACTGCATCATTGTCCCACCTGTGTGGTCATGAATCACCTCCTGGTTGTGGCTTAATGGTCACCTGCCTTGGGCTCACAGGCCCCACTGCGATCCACCAGCTGCAGGCTGAGGTGGATGGTCTGCACTGAAGTGGACAGAGATGCTCAGTCTTTTGACCCCCTGTGGGCAATGCAAGTCCCTCCCTGCAGCTGGTCACTCCCTCAGGCTATGTCTGCTGCTGTTGCCACAAGATTTAGCAATTTAAGCAAAGTAACCTATTTTCAACTGAATGATTACATTGATGAAATTTGGAAGAGTTTATTAATTTAGCTTGTGTCCTGTAGTTTGTGGGATTGCCTAACAAAAAGTAACATTCCATGAATGCTGCACTTTTCATAAATTTTCTATCACCTCTGGTGTCTGGTATCTGTCAACAGATGATCATGTTGTCAAATTCAATGTCAATATGAGTCCCCAGGTTTATGGAGTTGAGGCAGGTTAGTAAAAATGCTATGAAAATTCCTGGGTAGTGGAACGTGAAAAGTGAATTTGATAGCCAAATGAGGCCCAGCAATTTATAGCCAGGTAATAAATCTCAGGATCTTATCTTCCCTGACCAAGAACATTTGAGAGAGAGCAAATGGTTCAGACATTCCAGAACAGGCAGGGGAAGACCCACCTCAGCCCCAGCCCTTCTCTGGTGACTTTTCTGAAGGAGAAATTCACCAGAGAAGGACCCTGATCATTCTGTGTGCTCACTTTGTTGCATCAGCACATCAAAGGGCACCCCTGGAAAGCTGAGTATTCTGTGCAGATGACTCTTGTAAGACCTCCTCTAAAGTCCTCCATGTTAAAAAACAGGTAAAACCCTAAAAAAGGACCCAGCATGCACTGTTCGTTCAGCACCCATGCACCTTCCCTTCTCTTGTTTGCTGTGTATCTTTGTTTTGTTTCTCCTTATCTGCAAAGGTCCCCAGGAGACTTGCAGCCAGGGGAGCAGTGGGCAGCGACAGTCCAGGCTAACCCTGATCCCGTCTCCAAGGACCTTCTTTGTTTCTTTGTGTTTAACTTTTCTGTTTCTCCAGAAGCAGCTCTGCCTATGCTCGCCCTTGTTGCTGTGATTGTGCCTCTTCTCTCTGAAGCCCTTTCTTTGTTTCACTGTCCTTGGATTTAATATACAAACTCTCAAAATGCCCTAGCTTTGTGTTGTGACATTTTGCTGCGGGAAGTCAAGAATCTACACACAGGAGACCTTTCCAGGGCAAACCCTCTTTAGGTCCAGTCCCTTTTTGGTGGAAGAATAACCAAATTTTGTTTATTCATTTTTCTGTGGATGAACATTTCTACCTGTTAGCTGTTAACAGCGATGTCATAATAATCATGTATAAGTTTGCTTATAACATCTGGTTTCAATTTCTTGGCTATATATTTCAAAGTAGACTCATTGAACACAGTAGGGTAATTTTTTAGATGTAAAATCATTTTATAAAACCTTTGCAGTTTTTACATTTATGAAAGAAGTGGTCAATTGTTCTAATTCTTGTTTGTGATCACAAACATTTTTCAGGGTTGCTTTCTCAATATAGCCTTTGTAGTGTCTGGGAAGGGGTATTGTGTTGTGATGTAGTCATTGAACATCTTCTCTGGTATTTTTCTCCAACACTTCTATGAATGTCTCATAGAGACATTGAAGAGACTATTCAAGTTTTGTAAAAATATAGATGTCTGCCTGGGTGGTCAGTGGATTGAGCGCTGGCCTGTAAACCAAAGGGATCTCTGGTTCGATTCCCAGTCAGGGTACATGCCTGGGTTGCAGGGCAGGTTCCTAGTAGGGGACGTATGAGAGGCAACCACACACTGATGTCTCTCTCCCTCTCTTTCTCCCTTGCTCCCCCTCTCTAAAAGTAAAGAAATAAAATGTTTAAAATAATATAGTTGTCTCTTCATTGATGAGTCATAAAGTTGTTTGTTGTGGAAGAAAGAGAATGATAGAAAGCATAATGTGCAACCATTTTCTTCAGTTCCGTGGGTGGTCTTCTGACTCTGCAAATAGCTTCTCCTGCTACCTAGAATTTTTTGATCAGGAGGACATCACATTTACTCATGTACTTTCATCGATTTTGCTCTGGGAGAGTCTGCCTCGTTATGCCCACAGCAGCCTCGTGCACCTCATGCAGGTCTTATGTGCATCATCATTTAATTTGCTTGATTTAATATAATTTCTTTTACAGAGACGTGCTTTATGGTTTTAGACATTAGATGTGTAAGTTGTAAGGGTTTACAGGTTTAAATAAGAGGAACACACTGTTCTCTGTGGTTCAATGTCCAGAGCCAGGGAGCTGGAGTCAGGGACAGGCATTCTGGTCTCTGGTGTGTGGCATGGTTTGGGGTTAGGGTTAGGGGTTGGTGTTGTGCTTGATAGCATGACTTGTCTATAACCTCATTCGAATCCGTCATGTTAGACTGTATTGTGACAGGTGTCCTATCAGCATGTGATCAAAAAATCTCACCACAAGTGGTGAATGTGTGGTTGGCCATTTTTACAGTGAGTGTGCATGAACATGAGCAACATTTTTGGTCCTTTTGGCTTAGTCATTTCAAAGGAGGTACAAGGGCAACTGTAAGGCAAGAGAAGATCTGTGGTGTGTGTGGAGATGATGCTGTGACTGATGAAGTGTGTCAGAAGTGGACTGCGAAGTTTCGTGCTGAACATTTCTCCCACAGGGTGGCAGACCAGGTGCGGTGGAAAGCCCTCAACAGCAGACGTTTACTGAGTACAGAGTAGGCCACAGTAGGTGGGAGTCAGGCAACATGTTCAAAGTGTCCTAACCAGGCTTTGAAAATCATTTGCACCAGCTTGGTTATGTTAATCATTTTGACGTTTGGGCTCCACAGGACTTAAGCTCCCTGGTAGGGGACCTTTCTTGACCAGATTTGCACAAGTGGTTCTCCACAGAAACGTGAGGAAATGTTCCATTTCCATGAAGATTGTGTATGGGGGAAGAGGGTCAATCTTTGCTATTTGAGAATGATGTGGAATGGGAGAGATTGTGGGCAAACAAAGGAACCACCATTCACCCCTCCAAAGGGCAGTCTTCATCCAAAGCAGGTGATGTTGCCTTTGTGGTGAATCCGGAAGGAAGTCCTGCAGTAGGAGCTCGTTTTGGAAAGCCAGCAGGTTACTGACAACAGGTAATGTTCCCCGTCAGACCCACTGAAAGCTCTGCCCGAGGGAAAAAGAGTCCTGGGAATTTGTCAGCAGAAGATGCGGAAGGTGAGGATGAAGTGAGAGAGCACATTCCTCTGGTGACCACGGAAAACGATTCCACCCTGGCTGCGCAGTCTTGATTGCTCCACAGTACTCAGAAGACCTTGCTTCTTCCCATTTTAATACATGCACAAGTACCAATGAATACCAGACAATGAGGTGACATCAAGTACATAGGACCTTTGGGAGTATGGGGAAACAGGATCTTACAGAGGTAAAATGGGTGATAGGTAATTGATGAAAAGTGCAGCATTCATGGCATATTACTTTTTGGTAGGCAATCCTACAAACTATAGGACACAACTAAACTAATAAACTCTTCCAAATTTCATTAACATAATCTTTCAGTTGAGAATAGGTTACTTTGCTAAAATTGTTAAACCTTGTGGCAACAGCAGCAGACACCACCTGAGAGAGCGACCAGCTACCAGGGGGCCTTGTATTGCCCATGGGGAGTCAAAGGACTAAGCGGCCCTGAGTGCACACCACCCACCTCTGCCTGCCACTGGTGGAGTGCAGTGGAGCCACGAGTGCAAGTCAGGTGAATGTGAAGCTACAACCAGGAGGCAACCCATGGCCACCCGGGTGGGACAATGTTGCAGTCAGGACATCTACGCTGCCAGTACATCAGGTGGCCAGGATATGGTTGCGTTTGAAACATCAATGCAGTTAGGACATCAATAAGCAGGTGAACTTATGCAGGAAGACAAAGTAACAGCCAGGACACCGACACAGGACATTGACAAGGCCAAGACATCTATCTACACAGAAAGGACAGCAGCGCAGCTCACATGTTGACTCGGTCAAAACATCCTCTCAGATGGTACAGAAGTGTGACCGGGACACCAACAAAGATCAGAAAGTGTCACAACCAGGAAATATATGCAGGTGGGACAGTGGCACAGCTGGGACATCAATGCAGATGCAGGATATTGAAATCCAGGCAACACAGCAGCATGACCTCTACATCGACACAGATAGGACATTGATGTGGAAGGGACACAAACACAGAACAGCAGCATGGCCAGGACATCGAGGCAGAAGAAACCTGGACACAATCACGATTTCTGGGAGGCTTGGACATTAGCGTGCCCGATTTCCGGGAGGGACATCAATGCTGACAGGATGTCAACACACACGGGACATTGGACCACAAAGACATGGACACAGCTGAAACATGAACACAGGTCTGGCCCACAACAGGTGCCTAGTTACCTGACATAAAGACACCACTGTTGTATGTGGGGGAGAGAAGGAAAAATGAACTACAAAGTCCGTTTATATGAAAGTAATAATATCCATGACTAAGCGCCATTCCACTCAACACTCGTAGATCATTCACCACAGCTCACAGCCTTCCCTGCCGGCCTGCGCTAGGTGTCCTTCCCAAGATGCACTTGAGATGAGCAGAGAGCCGCACTTAGGACATTTCGCTAAGTGACCATAATGAGCCATAAAGCAAGATTAAACAAATTGCAAAGAACAAAAATTATATAGAGTATAATTCTTACTCTCCTTGCTGTTAATGTAGAAATCAGGAACAAATGGTCATTAATATATCCTTGCATTTAAAGGTTATCAAATACACTTCTAAACTACATTGCAATCAACAGTGCTCACCGGCCACTAACATGTTATTCCCAAAATGCCCACGAGATGGCAGAAGAGATGCGCACTTGGAACACTATACTATTTGCTTGGCCAAAAGGTTCATTAGGTTTTTAGGTAAAGACACAAGGTAAGAGACATTTTTCATTTTCACCAATAATTTCACTGAACAACGTATTTACTGTTTTATCCCACTGCTTTCTGCAGTGTTTTGGGCACCTTCATAATTCCATCTTCCGAAAGTTTCTCTCTTGGCCAAGTCAGTAAAAAGTCGGTTTCAACAAGCATCACAGCGTTAAAATTACATACAATATGTTTCTTAAGTGCTCCTATTGCACTTCAGCCAGAATTCAATACAACTTGGTGACTGGGAAGGCCTTATTTTTGATAGTTATGTAATACACTTCTAAATAAACTCAAAAATAGAACAATTTGAATTACAAAATAAACTGAATGGGGATAAAGATACTACTTACCAAAACTTATGAGAAACATCTTCACCCTTCAAAGAAATATTATCAAAAATAAAAGCTGAAAATATACAATTTTTGTGACCATACTAATAACCTAAAATAGTAAATGAAATCCAGAGAAAGTAGACAGAAATGTGCACATCAACATATTTGCAAGTGTATATAAATAAAATGATAGCAGTTTTTTTACCTCTTGGGGTAGAATTTTTCATAAACATTTTCTCATTTTTTAAGTAATCATCAACAAAGTAAATTAAAAATGCTTTTGAAACACACTTGGAACTTTTTAAAAAATGACTACATTTAGCTATAAAGCAGGTTTCAACAAATGTCTCACAAAATATGCTTATTGCTCTCTTTGCCATTAATCTGGAAACCAGTCATAAGATAACTAGAAAGTCCCTATATTTATATGTTTTAAAATACACTTCTAAATACCTTCTCAGAAAAAATCACAGAGTGGAAAATAATTTACATAGAAAAATAATAACAATACTGCATACCACAGCCAGATCTTCCTGGTTTCGAAAATGATAAAAGCTTCAAACTGTTTCTCAACCAAAGGTGATTTTTGCCCCGAAGGGGACTTAGGCAAAGCACTGAGCCATGTTAGATTGTCCTGAGGGGAAGGGAAGCGAGGCTGCCGGCAGTGAATACTGGTATTGGATGCTAATGAGCACCTACTGTGCAGAGGACAGTCCCCCAGGAGAAGGAATTCTCTGGCCAAAAAGGTCCATAGTGCTGAGAATAAGAAATCCTACTCTGTATCATGAAGACTCCCTTACAATACAAACAGTATGTCCTTTTGCACCCTACATCTCAAATGCTGCCTTTCTTGGAACAGGAAGCCTGAAGCTGAAACCTAAAGAACAAAAAATGCCAGCCATCTTGCAAATATAGGCTATTGGTCAGGAGGCAAAGGAAGATCTGTCCACTTAGGAGACCAGATCACACTGTGACTAAACAGAGTAATCATCTCAGGATCCCTGCTTCTTTCCATTGCTTTAATAACTGATTCATAATGTCACTTAGAACAAAGAGTCTTACTCTGTTAGATTCCAGATTTTACCATCTCGAGTTTTTTTGTTTGAAAATGTGGACATTTGCTACATTCTGTGTTCCTCAGATTACCTACCCGGGGGCACATTTCCTGTAACAACATACTTCTGACTTCCAGGCCCTAAACTCATTTAAAAGGCTAAGAAGGATGCTACTATTTTATTTAGTCATTAATATATCTGTGACTAACAAAAAGAATTTTCCTAGTTCCTCACATTACCTCACTTCTTCTTGTTTTCTTTCAAGCTTTAACTATTTCTACTTCACATACAGCTACAACTGTTGGAGCCAGAAACAGGATGCGTTTTTAAGGAACAATGAACAAAGAAAACTCAGTGCACCAGGGCAGAAACTAATGTTGATAGCAAAAAGCATTTTGAAGATCAAAGGGCTAAGGGGAGTAAGAAATATAGCTAGCCAGCTGGAGCCGGACAGACCCCCTCCCCAGGATGGAGCCACAGTGATTTATGAGAGTAGAGTGAAAGATAGCTAGCCACCTGGAGCCTGCTGATAAGGAACTAGGGAGTTTTCACAAGAAAATTTAGGTACCCAGCAATTATCCCTTGTGCTCTGCAAGATGACTGCAAATTCTGCTTCTGTAAGTTTGCTTGCTGCTTGCAAATAAAAGGGCTAGGCTGTAAGCATTAGGCGCGGCTCTCACTTGGAAGCCCTGACGGGTGTAGTGTCCTAGGACACTCTGAGAGTTCGCCCCTGTCAGGTAAAACCGTGGCCAATAAATACCATCTTTGGAACCCAGAAAGTCTCCAGCGTTTAGTGTCTCGCTCTCTGAATACAACACAACCATGTACTGATCATTATTGCATGACAGCATGTTTACCCTCCTAACTCACGAGAATCAGCAGAAAAGTATCACAAACAGAATTTAGTATACTGATGGGGAAATAACATGCAGAAATACGTATGAAGAGATACTAAGTTAAAGATGTAATTTTTTAACAAGACTTGCTAGCAACAAAGCAGGTTTAAAAAAAAAACCCTGGCCCTGGCTGGCGTAGCTCAGTGGATTGAGCATGGGCTGCAAACCAAAGCATCGCAGGTTCAATTCCCAGTCAGGGCACATGCCTGGGTTGCAGGCCACAGCCCCCAGCAACCGCACATTGATGTTTCTCTCTCTCTCACTCTTTCTCCCTCCCTTCCCTCTCTAAAAATAAATAAATAAAATCTTAAAAAAAAATAAAAAAAAAAAACCCTGGAAATAACAACATATAGAACCTGTGTGAAGAAAATTAGAAATTGCAACCCAGTAACAAAAACTTTAACAAATGAAAAGTATCATCATGTTTTTGGATTTCAGAAAAAACACACAATGATACCCATTTACCAAACTTGTCTATAAATGTAATAAATAGAATGTAGATTAATATAGAAAAGTGGTCCCACAGGAAGTGGTCAGTTAAATTGGGACCTGAAATGTGTACCAGAGTCTGGACCCCTTTTCTGCTCCACACAGGGTGGGTGTATCTGCCCGCCAACCCCCTCACCTCATAGCCCCCACACAGCTCACCTCCTGCCCCTGGACCGCGTTGCTTTCATCACGTTAGGTTGTGAGCATCGCCTCGTGACTACGGCGGCCGGCAGCGCCTAATCTCCAGTCGGCGCAGTTGTTCTGTCCACCAGAACTGCCCGCCCCTCACACCTGCCAGCCTAAATTTGCCTCCCGCTCAGCCCCACCCCATCTGTGGCCCCTTTTCACCTCCAGCTCACTTGCGACTCTGACCTTAGACAGGCCCCGCCCCTCATCTGTAGGTTTGATTTTTAGTGGTCCATTTAAACAAAAATAGCCAGGAATCAAGTATACTTGTGGACATACAGTTTAATGCATACATTAAATACGTTAATATAATGAATATATTAATACATATACTTTATGTACATAATACATGATGTGCATTATGTATTAATGTACATAATACACTAATGTAACAAAATACACTAAGTAATGAATATATTAATAACATACACTTCATAAAATTAAAGACAACTCTGAAAAAGAACTTCAGACAATACAAATAAAATACACAAACTGGGAGAAAATATGAGTTACCTAAAACATTGGGATGACAGAAGATCGAAAATGAAAGAATGGGAAAGGATACATAGGATGGTGCAAAAGTAGCTTTAATCTTTTAATCAGAAACAAATCACATGAAAATTACAGAATAATATGCAGTAGACTTCGAGGTAAAAAGCATGACTAGAGATGACGAATGCTTCAAAAAGCTTAACTTACCCGCAAGCTCCAAATTCACCATGTACTTCATATCATAAACTTAAATTATATAGAATAGAGACACAAAGAAAAATTTATAATCATAATAGATTTAACCTCTCTCACCAGAGTTAGAGCATACCTCTTTCAGAAACAAGAGACCACCTCACAAAATTCAGTAAGGATGTAATAAACACCACGGGCAGCAAATTGTATTCAACATTTATAGATAACCAACAGATTATACACAACTTTCCCTGCTGACCTGCACTTAGGTGTTATTCCCAAAATGAACACAAGATGGCAGCAGAGATGCATGTTTGGAACATTTTTTACTTTGACCATACTGCAATGAAACAAGTTTCAACAAAAATTCAAAGGATTGAAATTACATGAAGTATGTTTCTTGCTCTCATTGTAGCTAATCTACAAATCAGTTGTAAAATGTAACTAGAAAATCCTTACATTTAAAAATTATGAAATACATATCTAAATATCCCTACAAATGAATCAAAATTGGAGTTAAAAATAATTTGAACTGATTAATAATAAAGATAATACATTAAAAGCCTGTGGGAAAATGTAGTGAAAAATCTGCGCGTTAGGGGGAGACAGCTGAAAATTCACAACTTTTGCATCCATATCACAGGCCCAGATAAATAAATTAAATCCAGGAAAATGGAAGAATGGAAATGTGCAAGGAGAAATATGTGGAAGGGTATAGACTTAAAACAGCAGCAGTTAGTACCTGTTTGGGTAGGATTTTCAAGTAATTTTAATTTTTCTGTATAATTAAGTAAGCTGCAACAACAACAAAAAAGGCAGTCCCAGTTGGGGTTTAAAAAAAAAAGGTACGAGAGGAAAACTTGGTGTAATTTTAAAATAATAATAACTCAGACTGCTGTGGTGACACCAGAGGCCTTTTGTCTGCTCACCCAGCCTGATCTCCTCAGAGGGGCCTGTAAGGTTTTCTTAGACCCCGCCAAGGAATAAGTGCCAATTAGCCACAAAAATAGGCAGAAGAGCTTTATTTTGGTGTTTGTGCTCTTGGGCGAAACCTTCTCCGCCCTTACTGAAGGACAGTGACAGAGATGAGAAAGTTTTTGCACCAGAGAAGCCAGAGGGATGGGATTTTATATGGTTTGACTTCCCGCCGGAGCCAAGGATCAGCTCTTGGTGAACAAAGAAGCCACATATCATTGGTGGTAACTTGTCTGACGTCAGCACCTCTTCTGGGTCAGAGTTCAGCCGCCATCTTGGTTTGTAGTCCAGGTGCCATCTTTGTAGTCCAACACTATGATTGTAACTTTTGTCTTACCCCGCCCAACCTAACAGGGCCCCTTTTCCAAAGGGCACTTTTTTGTGTGCAAACACAGCATAATGGAGAGGAAATTACAGTACCAGACCAGAATGGGCAGACCAGCACAGCCTGAGGTAAAGTAGGCCCCAGGGCTGCCTCACTTCAGGGCCTCCTTGTAGCCTTACAACTAAGCAGCAGCACTACTGAGCTGACCCACAGCGGTGCTGCTTCAAAATTCACCTGTAACGATACTGAGCTTCCTAACAGCCATGTTGCACTCACAGTCATTCTATGTCAAATTGGAACCATTTGTACGACATAAAGTTTCCTTCTTCCCCACACTCCAACTCTGGAACTCCTGCTGGCATTGAATTGGAGCCAATGACCATCAGTTCACAGACACCAGATGCCAAAACAGACACAGGCCCTGCAGCCCAGAACCTGGACCCCGGAGCAGACCCAGAAACAAAAGCTGAACCCCAGGCCCCAGCCCCAATCCCAAAACTGTCCCCACAACCCAGGCCAGACCATCAACCCTGAATGCCAGACCCCAGACACCAGAGACTGACAGAAAAACCTGGACACCAGGTTCTGTACATCAGACCCTAGAGAGCTGCACGTGGACCCCACACACGCAGCCAGGAAACAAAGCCACACCTGAAGAGACTCCAGATCCCACACACACAGACACACATTCAACCCCAAGCCACAGACCCAGGAGACAGAACCCAGATCTGTAAACAGGACCCCACAGACAGACTCCAGAGCTGGTGCTGGGCAATGGAGCCCAGCTGCCAGATGCAGGAGTGGGACCGAGTCCTCACAATGTAAACAGAGCCAGGAGCCGATAAAGAACATTCCTGACTCTCTAAGTCCAAGCAGCTGGCCTCAGAAATAGTTTTTCATGCCAATGTAAGTTTATGAGAGAAGAAAATAATTCCCAGCACTACTAAATTATGCCAAGCCCTGCAGAAATAGACCAAAAAGGCTGACAGAGCAAAAAATAACAAAAATGCTTACTTTTGCCAGGAGATGTCCATGATTTCCCAGAGGCTGCACTTCCCAGAAGTTAGTGTCTCGGCCATGAATGTCACATGGCCGGCTCACCAACACTGTGGTGGGTTAAAAAATTATTTTTGTCTTACCTTCTAAATTCTAACAGCTGGAATAACAATCAAATTGATATAATCTGATTAATGGGAGGAATTCAATGTCTAATACAAGGACAAGGAGAATTCATATTAAAGCGAATACCAAACATAGTGAAGTAATGTGGTGTATAGGGTATTTTGGTAAATGGAGGAATAGAGTCTTACATTGCAAAGTGGAAAGGGGAGACATGCAGGCAATTTAGGAAAAAAAGGCAGCATACCTGGCAGGTTGATTTTTGTTGGGCAACTCCCAAAACTTTAAAACACAAGGAGTACAATAAGAGGGTCAAAAAGCTCTTGCTAGGAGTCTTACTGTCTGAAGCTGAGGTGATCGTGCTGAGGCTCTCTTCCTAAACCAAAATGTGGCAACTAAACCTCTCAGGAAGAAATTAGATGACAATCCTGAGTAATTTCTCAGTCTTCCCTCTCTTAACAGCCAGTTTAGCTTCAACATGCCAAGTGCAAAATGTTGGCCTCTTCATTGTCACCTTTGAAACTGTAAATAGGAGTTGTACACCCACAAGGTACATCTGTACATTGTTCCATATTTCCCTGACATAATCAGTCAGTTTTGAGAACAACTTGCTTTACTTAAATTGTTAAATCTTACTTAAGTAAAAGGTGAGGTACACATACTCCCCAAATTCACCTTGTATTAAACACCTGACTGCTTGCTTATGTGGTAAGGAAATGATCTTTCCTGTGACCTCAAATTAGCAAATGAAAATGGCCAAGTGTAAGACACATATAGGCAGAAGAACCTCACTCACAGGACAGAGTCAGAAACCCCACATGCAGAACAGCATAAATGAGGCAGCAATGATGTGAGGGGCCGTGGGGTTTCACAGTGCCCTTGCAAAACAGCAATAGCAGCTGCTGAGTAAGTAGTTGCCATTCCCATGATGTGCACTAGATGGCAGTAGAGAAGAGCATTTCTGGGCAGGCAGCATCTGAGAGCGAGTGGGGTCTACTCTGCCAGTTCAGAGGGTCCTGTGTCATCAGCTCTTCATTCTCTGACTGCCAGGAGGGGTCTTACCAGAGAGAGTATGGGGCCCTGGCACATCAGATCGTTAGTGGACTTACCACCGATAAAATTTTTTCTATCTCCTCACATTAACCTCATTTCTTCATATTTTCTTTCAAGCATTATCTATTTTCACATGGTTTTATATAACTAGAGTAATGCAATTTTATTATTGTATGATAGCTTATTTACCTTGATGAATCATGAAAGGCAACGTAATGACTACAAATAATAGAATGTATTACAGTGAGGGCAAATAACACACAGAAATAAACATCCTTTATATGTATATAGAATCACTAAGTTAAAGATAGAATTGAAAAGAACCAATAGCAACAAAACAGATAAAATGCCCAACATTAACCTCAGCAAGAATGTGCATGATCTGAGTGAACAAAATGTTAAAATGATGCCCAATGAAAGACACTTGAACAACTGAAAAGTAACATCATGTTCTTCTATTAAAAAAAACATACAAATGTCAATGCCCCAAAGTTGCTTATAAATTTAATGTGATACAGTTTAAAGTATCAACATTTTAAAACTAAAACAAACTCATTTTCAGTTCACTTGTTAAAATGAGGAAAGAAAAGAGAACTCTGGAAAAGCAAGTTAATAAATACAACCTAGCCAAATCATATATAATTATGCATTGTATTACACACCTACATTAAGTAAAACAGTGGCATAATGGCCTTTGAGTAGACGAATTGATGGGACAGAATCCAAAGTCCAATAATAAATGCAAAATCGCATGGAAATTTTTTGTGATAAAGATATCTCCTTAGATCTGTGGGAAAATATTTGTGATATAATAAGAGTTAGAACAACTGAATGGGGAAAATATTGGGCCCCCTACATTATATCCTTCACCAAAACCAATTCTTTAATTGATTTTAATAGCCACTCACAACTAATATAAAAAACACTGAGAGCTATCTAAAACATACCAAGGGATGTAAAGTGAAAGAGTGAGAAAATTACACCATACTAACATTAATAAAATAAAAAACACATAGTAGACTTGAAGACAAAAAACACTACTACAAATAAAAATGAATACTTCATATCAGTAAGTTCAATTTACCAGTTTATTCCAAATTCTTAGTCACTTAATAACATAAACTCAAAATTATATAGAACAGAGCTACATGGAAAAATATACAAATTAATACTCATAGTAGGAGATTTAAGAAAACTTTATCGTTTAGGTTCTGTTTCAGAACCAATAAAGCCCACAAAAAATAGTAAAAATATGTTTAAAAATAACATGACAAGCAAATTGCATTGAATGTGCATAAATACTTCATTATGCCTCAAAACTGCAAATTATAGATGCTTTCCAATCACCCCAGAAGCTTTCTTAAATACTGACCATATACTGATATAAAGCAATTTCAAACAAATTTCAAATGACTGGCTCATTCATATTTCTGGCTTTCATTGCCATTAATCAAGAAATCAGTAACAACAGAAAACTAGAAAATACTTATATTTACAAATTATGAAATACACTTCTAAATAACCACCCAAAAATAAATCACAATTGGAGTTAGAAAATAATTTGCATGGAATGATACTAAAAATACTGCATATCAAGGCCCCATGACTCAGGTTCCAAAGATGGTCACAGCTTCAAGACCAGTGGTTTTCGCCCTGGCTCGTGTACCTCAGTGGATTGAGCACGGGCTGGGAACCAAAGGGTTGCCAGTTGATTTTCAGGCAGGGCACATGCCTGGGTTGCAGGCTAAGTGTGGTAGATACTGGCCAACAGTACCCATCACTGCAGATGCTCGTTGAAACACGAGAAAAACATACACACGGACAACTGAGTCCTGTGGAGAAATAGGTACAAAACGGCCACTCTCTCTAGTGGAGAACACCCTGATTTGCTGCCTGAGCAGGCTTTTATTAAGAATACAGATACAAACCCTGGCTGGTGTAGCTCAGTGGATTGAGCTCGGGCTGCGAACCAGGCATCGCAGGTTCGATTCCCAGCCAGGGCACATGCCTAGGTTGCAGGCCATGGCTCCCAGCAACCACACATTGATGTTTCTCTCTCTCTCTCCTTCTCCCTCCTTTCCCTCTCTAAAAATAAATAAATAAAATCTTAAAAAAAAAAGAATACAGATACAGTTTGTGGATTACAGTCTGGCAGGGAAGATCAAAAGGAATAGGTAGCTTTCAAAGGTGCTGGTAGATCTCCCGCTGGGATTCTGGGCAGAGTTTGGGGTTTTATCACTTAAAAATACTACAGGATCTGAAAGGCTAGTTTCATTTCCTGCCTGTGCCTTCATATTCCAATTCAATAGCATCCTCCAGCAAGCAGATCTCACAGGATCTTGCATAGTCTATGTCCCAGACCTGATTACCCCGGGGGTCCACCGACTCTGGTCTGGACTGCACCGCCCCTGTTATTTCTGCAGGCCTGAGTTGGGCAGAGGAGACAAAGGCAGCCAGGAGACTTGGATTTCTCACAACTAAGAACAAGAACTCAGGCTTTGACAAAGCTGAGGGGGCAGGGGTCAATGTCAATCACCCCTTCATTTCCACAGCCCCCTTCCCTGAGGCCTCCACGTGATCATGCTTGTCAGGCGATTCCCCCGTTGGGAAATCTTACCTGTCATTGGCTAACTGATCAAGCATTGGGGGCAGGCACAGAACAGGTAGCATTCATGCCAGGGAAATTAATTTTGTCTCCTTAGTGTCTCCTGGTTCGGAGGTCTCTTACTCAGCCTTAGCCACGGGGGGTTACAGCTTCCTGAGACCAGGTAGGGCAGACCCCAACAGCTAAGTCCCCAGAGGGGAACATGGGAGAGGCAACCACACGTTGATGTTTATTTGCCTCTCTTTCTCCCTCCCTTCCCCTCTTTCTAAAAATAAATAAATAAAATTTTCAAAAAAAGATCAGTGATTTTCAACCTAAGGTTGACTTTGCCCCCAAGGAGGCACATTGTATGGAGACCTTTCAGGTTGTCCTTAGGGAGGGTTAAGGTAGAAGTTACTGTCATGTACTGAATAGAGATAATGATTTCTAATAAGCACCTACAATGTGGAGAGAAAAAAAAAACAATCTCATAACAATGAGAATCTCATAACAATATATGGAGCAAGATGAAGAATCAATTAGGATACAAACATCATGTGAATTTGCACCCTAGATCTGAAATCACGCATCTCTCTGGACAGGCAGCCTGGAAGTTGATAGCTAAAGAACAACAAAAAATAAACAAAATGTCAGCCATCTTGCAAAGGCTGGGGAGGAATGTCCTTGGCTAAGAAGACACCCACGGACGCTCAGAAGCCAAGGAAGATGTGACACCTTAAGAAAGTGAACCACACTGTGATAAACCACAGCACTGAGTCACTGTCTCCTTTCATTGCCCATAAATCACTCTTCAATAATTGTTTCTTAAAATCACTTAGAATCTATAATCTTACTCTTTTACATTCCAGAATTCACCATTTAACATTCTCCACTTTGAAAATGTGGACCTTTGCCATACTGTGAGTTCCTCACATAACCCACAAGGGGCACATAATACTTATTTTACTTACAAAATACTTCTGCTTTCTAAAACACCACTGCTCCAGGTCCTAAACTCATTTACAATGCTCAGAATCATGCTACTCTCTTATTTAATTATTAATCAACTTATAACTAACACATTTTTAACTCATCTTCATATTTTATTCCAAGCTTTAACTATTTTTTTCATGCTTTATACAGCTAAACTAACATAATTTTATTATTGCATGATATCTTATTTACCTTGACAACTCATGAATATCAACTTAAAGTTATCATAAATAATACAACTTAATAAATTGTGTGGTAAATAACATGCAGAAATAAGTTACTCTTTTGAATACACGAAGAGTAATTTAAACACATAATCCAAGGAAAGAACCCATGGTGCACTCCCAACTCCAGTGTCTGCTCTAGATGACGTGCTCATAAAAAGTGGTCCCAAGGAACTGGTGGTCACTTACACTGGGACCTGAGACTTGTACCTCGAAACAGTCTTTAAAAAAAAACAACAGTCACTGATATTTCACTATAATCAACAACTTTTCCTGCTGACCTGTATTAAGGTGTTATTCCCAAAAATTCTGACAAGATGGCAGCAGAGATGCACACTTGGGACACATTAGTGGCTTGGCCAAACTGTTCATTCGATTTTTACTTATAAAATGATAGCGTTTTTTTTAAACCTCTTGGGTTAAAATTTATTTTAAATAAATTCTACTTTCTTCATTGTTTAAGGATGCTGCAACAAACAAAGTAAATTACAAATGATTGTCAAGCACACTGGGAACTTCTAAAAACCTGACTCTATTACACTGTAAAGCAAGTTCCAACAAATGGCACATACAACATGTTTACTGCTTCCTTTGCCCTAATCTAGAAACCGGTCAGAAGGTAACTGGACAGTCCATACCTTGAGACATTTTAAAATACACTTCTAAATACCATTGCCATCAAGGGCCATTGAGATTCCACCAGAATTCATCACTTTTGTTGACCAGCACTAAGGTGTTATTCCCAAAATGAACAAGAGATGGCAGCACAGAATAACACTTGGAGCTTTTTTCTTTTTTTACATTGACCACATTGTACTGTGGAGCAAGTTTCAAAAAAACATATCAAAGGATTGAAATTATATAAAGTATGTTTCTTGCTTTCATTGCAGCTAGTCTAGCAATCAGTAGTAAAAGATAACTAGAAAGTCCCGATATTTAAAAATTATAAAATACACTTCTAAATAACTCACAAACTAAATAACAATTGCAGTTAAAAAATAATTTGAAGTGAATGATAATAAAAATAGGACATAAAGAACACTCTGGGAAAATGTATTGATAAATCCACACATTAGGGAGATAGCCTGAAAATTCAAAAATTTTGCATCATATTACAAACCCGAAATAATAAATTAAGTCCAGAGAAAGTGGCAGAATGAAAATGTGCAAGTAGTGATGTCTGGAAGGGTATATACCTTTTTTTATTAAATGATTTTTATTGTTATTCTATTACAGTTTCCCAATTTTTCCCCTCTGTCCTCCTCCGCCATCCCACCCCACACACCCCCACCTTGTTTAGAAGCATGTACACCTAATATAATAGCAGCTATTACCTGTTTGGGTAGGATTTTCAATTATTTTTACTTTTCTATATAATTTAAGTAAGCAGCAACAACAACAACAAAAGGTCGTCTCAGTTTGGGCTCACAAAGTACTACAAGAAAACACGGCATAATTTAAAAATAATAATAATCTAGTCTGTTGGGGTGACAACACCAGAGGCCTTTTCTTTGCCCACCCAGCCTGATCTCCTCGATCAGAGGGGTTCTTCTTCCAATTTTCACTTCTTCATGTACAAATGCAGCGGAGCAAAGACAAAATGAAAGGTCTAGACAAGAAGTCATGTAGATGAGTGGAGAAGCCCTAGGCAGCACACCATAGAGGGAGTTGCCCCTGCGCTAGCTCACTTCAGGGCCCCCTCACAGCCCAGATGCTAAGAAGCAGCACTACTGAGCTGATACACAGTGTGCTGCTTTATAATTTACCTGTGACAATACTGAGCTTCTTAACAACCCTTCTGTACTCACGGCCATTCTGTATTAAAATTAAGGTATTTGCACTAAACTTTCCTTCTTCACTACACCCCACCTTGGGACTCCTCTTGGCATTGACTTGGAGCCAACGACTATAAATTTATAGAAATGCACATGGACCCCACACACAAACCCATAGACCCCAAAGCCACACCCGAAGAGACACCAGGTCTGAGACCCATAGCCAAATAGATTCAAACCCAGGCCACACACCTTGGAGACAGGGCCCAGATCCATAACTAAGACCCCACAGCCAGACTCCAGAGTTGGAGCTGGACAAGGAACTCTAGTTGCCAGATGCCAGGCAGAGAAGCTGAACCACACTAGTCAGGTTATTTTATTTTATTTTTAGAGAGGGAAGGGAGGGAGAAAGAGAGAGGGAAACACCAATGTGTGGTTGCTGGGGGCCGTGGCCTGCAACACAGGCATGTGCCCTAACTGGGAATCGAACTTGCGATGCTTTGGTTCACAGTCTGCGCTCAATCCACTGAGCTATGCCAGCCAGGGCTTCAGGTCTTATTATATTCTTAATAGCATTTCTATAAGTGACCTTGAATTCAATAGTCAAATATAAAATTCATTGTTTTTATAATAGATAGTTTTCATCTCTCAAACAAACAGTAACTGTATGACAGTATATTTTGCACTATGGAAATGTTCCTGCTGGAATAGTTTTGGATGCAAATTGGACACTGTGGGTGGTCAAGGTACTATTTGGATAAAGAAGGAAGCATGCACCACTGGATTTCATGAGGGTGTGCAGAATTTTTGTTGAGTCATTTTTAAATGCATACATATACAACCAACTACTTCTGATCCATTATTTTATCTACAAAAAATGTTTATAGATAGGTTTATTTTAAGGAAAGGAGAAAACAAATGATACAACATTCCAAATGACATGAAGGAAAAGCAAGTTTTCCACTCCACGTTACCCAGTGACTAGTCCCTGTGTCTCCTCTCAGCACGTCCTCTGCCTGGGTTTGTTTGTTTGTTTGTTTTTAACATAATTTGTTTTACAGGATACTTTTCTCACATAATAACATTATTTGGAAGTTACTCTGTTAAAATCCATTAGAACCACCTCACTAGGTTTTATTTCTTTAATGAAATGCCATATATTCTCATCCATTTTTAATGTTCTATAATATTTCAGTGTCAGAAAACCATAATTAAACAAATTTTATTTTACTGAAAACTTTAAAATTATATCTGTTATTATATGTGTTGGATGAAATATACTAAACATACTTCATTTTATGCACAGGGAAGCATAACTAGGGGGAAAGTTTTAATGCTCTTCTTTTCATTTCATTTATTAATTTGAAAGAGAGAGTTAGTTGTTCTGCTTATGTATTCATTCATTGATTGCTTCTTGTATGTGCTCTGACTGGAGAATGAACTGACCACCTTGGCATATAGGCAGGACACTCTAACCAACTGAACTACCAGGCCAGGGCTACTAGGGAAAATTTTTGAAAAGTGGAATTTCTGGATCAGAGGGTATGAGGATATTATTTCTGGATGACTATTCTCAAATTGATCACCAGGAAGTCTGCACCAAGGACCCTTCCCCTAGTCTTTCACAGCAAAGACACTGCACCTGCTTGCTCGTCAGCCTCAGAGATGTCAGGAGTCCTCTGGATTCCCACACAGGTGACCAAATTATGTTGATCTTAAAAATACAGGAGTCAGTTATTTTAACAGCAGATAAGGAGTTTATTCGGAAACAGTAAAAAAGTACAATGTAGACAACCAAGCTGTAGCAAAAACCATAGGCCAGCTCCACAAGTAAAAGAGAGGAACGCTATTTTACAGGGAAAAAGAAGGAAGTTGGGAGGGGTCATTTCAAACGAATGTGCGCTAGAGGAAAGCGTCAGTTCAGGGTGACCATGGTTTCTCTCTGGCTGAGTTGCTGGGGAGTTGGTTTCTCCTGGGAGCACACGGTACCATCATCATGTTGGGGCCCGTGACAATTTTCCCTGTAATTGACCCTGGGTGATGATATACGACAGCACCCCCACTGACCCCCAACTCCACTTTAGTGTGGTTTCCCTTTATGCAGTTTCACAGTAATAATTACAGTTAGTTGGCTCATTTCCAATCCATGGAATCAATTTACGTGCTCAAAACCAGGTAAGGACCAGAAACACTCTTCCCACTTTATCCCGTGAAAGCCAGTAGCAGCTACACTGACCCTGCTCTGTGGACCCCTGTCCTCAGATTTGATGTTATTTTTATGCAAAATACTGGTACGTTTTTTCCAGTATTTCTAAATTTATTTAGCTTTGTTTGGTTTTATCCTGTCTTCCTATTCCTGAAATGTTTTTACACCTGAGTTACTTAAACATACCTATTAATCATAACACCACGTCTCTGAAACATCAAATTCTCCCAGTGTGTTTTACGGTATACTTATTATGCCATGTTGTGTTTAAAAATTAGAGCCTTCTGGGACTTACTTTGTGTCTATGAATTGCGTGGTCAGAATTTACTGACAAGTTTCCCGGAATGCATTGCAGTCTTGACCGCGTCCACACTGCTTATGCAGCGTTTGCTGAAAGTGGGTTTGATAAAGGAGGGCACGGACGGGCCTAGACGAAAGTCGGGGATCCTGACTATAGTCTGATGGAACAAAGACACTTTGTCAGGAGGCAGGAGGGCCACATCCACCCTACGGTCCGACCAGGCTTGCGGCTCCCAGCTCCTGCGGGGGCGAGTCCCTCGTCATCCCCAGGAAAACCGGCAAAGGAAACCGCCAAGCCGGTCCTCGCTGCAGACTGTGTGGCAGGCACTCGGGAGACCCAGAGTAGCCAATCCCGGCGGGGTGGGGCGGGCCTTCCGCCGGATAGTCTCCAACCCAGGGGGCTATGCCCCTCTGCCCCGCCCTCTCACCTTCTTCTGACAGTCCATTGGCGGGTAGGGCCCTGAGATCCCAGTACCGATTGGTGCTTTGCTCCCACCCGGTTATCCGGAAAGGAACCTTGCCCGCGGCGCCCTCACTCCTCCGGAGGGCGGGAAGCCCGGGACTTGGGTCGCAAGGACCCCGGGAGACTGACCGGTAAGCGGGGAGCACTGCCATGTGGAATCCTTAGCCCGAGACCTTCCAAGTCCAGCCAGAGAGACCCCAGATGCCCTCATTCTGACGGGCCCCAAACCCCTTCAGCATCGAGAGGCCCGCGTCCACTAACCGGGAAGACCCCACATCGCCTAACCCCTAACGCTTAGACCCCCAAACAGCCTGGAAACCCCAGTTCCCTCAGCTCGGGGCACCCTTCCTACAGCTCGCCCGGAAAGACCAAATCTCCCCAAACTCAGAGGCCCCGAATGCTGTCGTCCTGGAAACTAACTCAGTGGTGGGAGCCCTGAAGCCCCTCGATGAGACGCCCCAAATCTCCTCAGCCGCGGAGGTCTGAGCCTCTCCCCGAGGCATTCTGAGTGACCTCAGCCCGGAAGACGCAGATCGTGTCCTGAGGGACCCCAAGCCTCTCAGCCTGAGAGATGGCGGTCTGCCGGACACTGCACCTGCGTCTCGTGCGGGCTTCTCCCGAACCCCGCGGGCACCTCCGAGCCCTTCCCTGGGAGAAGCTCGTTTCCTGCGCCGCCACAGGCCCGCCCGGCCGACCGGGCCTCTCAGATACCCGGGGCAGCGGCCTGCAGAGCCGGCGCTGAAGCAGCGCGTGGGGGGAAGGGCGGGAACAGGGCCCCCACCCCCCACCCCGCGGGCGGGTCTGCGGGCGCCTGGCCCTGGCCCGTCCAGCCCCTCCGTCCCCCTCTCTGGGCGCCCTGCCAGCGGAGAGAAAGGCCGGTACCCGGACGTGAAGAGGAACTTGGACGGGCTTTTCAGCCCAGGTGGCGCGCAGGCGGCTTGGAGAAGGCGGCAGGCGGGGTTCGGGAGAAGCCCGCTCGAGACGGAGGCGCAGTCTCCGGCAGACCGCCATCTCTGAGGCTGAGAGGATTGGGGTCCCTAAGGACACGATCTGCGTCTTCTGATCTGAGGACACTCAATAGCTGGGGGAGAGGGTCAGACCTCCGCGGCTGAGGAGATTTGGGCGTCTCATCTAGGGGCTTCAGGGTCCCCACCACCGTCGGGCTGCTGGGCTGACTCCGGCTCTGGCGGCTCCATCCGCCTGCAGCTCCCTCCCGCACGGACACGGATGGGGGAATTTGCTCCTTGTATCAGAGCAGGGCTGGCGCTGTGGTGCAGCGCTCACAGCAACTCGTTGTAGACTCTCCCATCCCATGCGAGCCAGTCCCACAGGCTTCCTGGGGCTTGTTCCTCCTCCATGCTCTCTGCTTTCAGGACAAAGTTTTTGTCTCTTTCCAGGTCTCTGGCCCGGTGACCGGCTTTCCTGTGCCACCGCGGGCAGGCCACCGAGCTCCAGGAGGAGGACCCTGAGGACTCTGATGAAGAACAGGCTCCAAGGCAGCAAGGTGAGGGGCAGGAGGAGCCAGAGCTGCCCTCCCGACACGGATCTGGTTTAGGTCAGGCTGCATCTCAGGACATAACCAGGGAACAGGGTTTGCTTGCTCAGGGAACAAGCAAGATGCACAACAGTGTATCGTACAGTGAGGGGCTGTTCCCGTAAACTTTCAAGTGTGCAACATAATCATCTATATTTATAGATATATTAATAAGCAGTAAATGTATAAAAACATATGAGTGAACAAGAAATAACTAATTCAGAAGAGTTGTCATCACAAGAGAGGGAGGCAGGTCTGGCGGGTGAAGAGTGTCCCCAAACCTGGTCTACTGTCTGCATGGAGGGAGGGGGAACAGTATTAACGTGGTGGGTGATGACGGCAGCTGGGGGCGGGGGGTGTCAGTGGGAGGGGTTGATCACCTTATGATTTCCTGATGTCCTCCGTGGTGTGGTTCTGTCCAGTATCGTGAGTGCTCAGTGGGTGGGGTCATTCCACTTTCATGGGTTTGGGGTTGAAACACAGCTGAAGTCAAGATGTGATATTCAACTTGACTGGAATTCTATTTCTGGGGTCAACAGACTGTGGATGCTGATCGGAGTCTAATGACTAAGGAAGGGCATGGATGGCCAGTATGTGCCCAGGGGGGAGGATACCAGAGAAAGGAGGCTGGGTGGTCGTGGTGCCCTTAGCCTGGGCATGGCCAGTTTGAAAGAAGAAAACAGGACAGAGAAAGGGTTATATTAAAGACATGGAGTTTCTGTGCAGTTACTTTTATTGCATTTTTGTCAGCAGAGGCCAACTTATTTTTTAATAAATGTAATATATGCTTTATGAACAAAGGGTGAAGCATAGATGACAGTTTATCTATTTTTTTTATCATTGTAATGAAATTAGTTGATGACCCAAATAGAAGCCTAGGCCTTAAGGATACTTCAGAAAACATTTTCCAGTCATCCTGGGATTGTTCTTGGACTGCTCTCATTCAGAATTCTGTGTCCCTAATAAGAATCTCCAGCTTTGGAAACATTTACCAACCAAAACACTGATTTCTCATCATCTTTCAGAGAAACCTTCTTGGGTGGCCTTCAGAAGGGAACAGAGTAAACAACAGAAGGTGAGTATTTCCAAATCCTGTTGACAAGAAAATTTTCCTCATGGATAGAAATGCAGGTAAGAGCAGGGAAATGCAGAAAGTATCTTAGGAACTGCCACCTTCCTTTCCTGGTCTATTCAAGACATTGTCCGACATTATCATCCTTTTTTAAAGATTTTATTTATTGAATTTTTAGACAGAGAGGAATGGAGGAAGAAAGGGAGAGAAGCATGTGAGAGACACACATGTATACCTTGTCTCCCGCACACCCCCAAATGGGGGATCTGGTCCACAACCCAGGCATGTGCCCTGACCGGGAATGGAACTGGTGACCTTTCAGTCTGCATGCCAGCACTCGATCCACTGAGCCACACCATCCATGGCTAATCATCATCTTAATAGTTAACAACTACAGTGGCAATAGTAACTACCATTTGTTTCATTCTCACAATGTTTCAGACTTTAAGAATTCTATGTGAGTTAACTCACTTAAACATTACAACAACCTGATGAGGTACGTACTAACTGTCATCATTTATGATGAGGGAAGTGAGGTGTCAGAGATATAGAAATGTTTGACTATATGTCTGACATCACAGTATCAGTGGTAGTGCAATCTAACCCATAGTTGCTTCTCTAAACCACTTACTAACTCATTGAGACTTTCAGTTTTACCCTACCTAGTGTGACTCAGTTGGGTTTCATCCTACAAAGCAAAAGATTGCCAGTCTGATTCCTGGTCAGGGCACGTGCCTGGGTTGTGGGCTGGGTTCCCAGTTGGGATGCGTGGGAGAGGCAAGTGATCAATGTTTCTCTCTCACCTCGATGTTTCTCTCCCTCTCTTCCTCCTTTCCTCTCTCTCAAGAAAATAAACAAAATTGTTTTTAAAAATTAGAAAAATAAACTTTCATAGTTTTCTAAAGCTTACATTGTCTTATCCATATGTCATTACACCATTCATCTGACTGATGATTTCAGTCAAAGTTCTTTTCTGTTATCTGACATGAGAGATGCACTAAGACCCTCTGACTAAGGAAAGCATACAATGTATAGGCAGTATGTACAATGGATGGTCCCAGATGAAGAGGAATGTAAAATCCCCAGGATTACAACCTCCCACTCTAATCAAAGAAAGTATCTCCCACCCCTGAGGAGCTTCAGGTTTGATGATTGAGAAACAACAAATAATAAAATGACTTAAGGACTTGATATAGGTTACACACTCTTCAATAGAAACTCATCTGTCTGGAACTCATTCCAAATGCCTATTCTTATAAGGTGAAGTAATGGCTTCTTTCTCTCAGTTCCAATGAGGCCACTCTCATCCTGTTTAGAATCATTTGTTCAGCCTGCCTACCTCTGCACTGTGAGCTCTTTGCAAGGCTGGTCTATACCTGAGTCTTCTCAGAGGTCACAGGCCCAGATCAGGGCCCCTGAGGACCCCCAAATGTTTGCTGAATGGGTGATTTCACAAATAGAAATTAAACTAGAACATGATTGATGAATGCTGAAGGTAATTTCAATGAAGTTTGAAATACGGAGAGAGCTGAGGGGTAAATTGATAGCAGGACTGTAATCATATACTATTATTACACAATTCACAGAACACTTCGGTGAGTTATTTAATTGTACATTCACTAGAACATTGAAAATTAGCATGTTATAGATCATGAAACTGAAGACAACTAGCTACTGATATAGCCTTATTCAAGCAGAATTGGTGGGAACCAGCTAATCTAAGTACAGATATTCTTTCCAAGGTATTGCAGATTTTATCACCATTTTATTTATTGTCAAGATGTTTCTGCCAACTATTTCTTTATTCTCTTCCAAATATCCTTCACTCTAAATATTATAGACACAGTTAAAAGAGCCATAAGGCATGAGTTCTAATCTTGGATTCATTACCCACATTGGCCCAATTCCCTCTATATTCATACTCCCTAGGTATTTCCAAGGGTTGAAGTTTTAAAGACATGCATGTGAAATGTATCATAGGCCTGAAAAAATTAAATACATGTTGTCTTTTAATATGTCACTCTTATATTGAAGGCAACATCCAGGGTACCATTAAGCAATGAATATAGTTTGAAGGAATTGTCAGGAACAGCAAATTTGATGACAGCAAGTGACTCAGAGCATGCCCAGAAACTAGTGTCCTCTCCTGGAGAAGCATATGCCTTTGGAAAGCACACTAGATGAAAATCGGGTTAAGAGAAAAAAATTGGAAACTTTAGTTCCTCTAAGTCCTGTGGAAGGGCTGATAAGTATGACCTACGTATGTGGGGCAGACTTTGGGTAGGCCTGGATTTAAGCTGTGGTTAAGCTGAGACTGAAGTTAGCAGTGGAGTTTTGGGCAAATCCTATAAATTCTCTGAGCTCCTGAATGCTAATGTGTAAAGTGAAGATAAGGATACTTCACTCATATATTGCTTGAAAATATTAAATTAAATTTGAAACAACTGACACATGCAACTTGTCCAATAAGTCCATTGTGATAATAGCAACCACACTTTATTGGTGTTGTGTGCCCAGGCCTTTTACTCAATATCTAACACACAAATTGCACTCAATAAATATGTTATGAATGATTAAAGGTTGGCGAGTAAACCTGGTAATAGGAAGATCTAGAAACAAACTGAATCAGTCATCTGTAGTTAGTGTGGAGTCTTAGTCTTCTGAATCAATAGTTGATGGAGTTAAATACCAGAGTATGCAAAAGGATGGGTAATAATTTGATGGGAGGATATTGCGTTATCTGACAAAATGGGAACTAACACTTTAGACCCGACCAACCTCGCTCACCTGCCCTTCTCCAACTCAGAACTCAGGAGAAGGGAAATGGACGGGAAGATGTACAGCCTACGAAAAAGAAAGGGCCGTGTGTACCAAGAGGTCAATGAGCCCCAGGATGATGACTACCTTTGTAAGTGACCCTCACTAAGAAGTGTATTATGCTACAATAATTTCATCTGGTCCTTTGGTCCCCAAATCATTCCTTTCCTCTAGTGACCTGGAGTACATGATTGAGTCTCAATGATGTCAGTGCCGGACTCCCTCTGAAGTTCTTTGTGTCCAGGACCATGCATTATACCTTCCCTAACCCCTGTTGCTCTCGCCTCCAGATTGTGAGAAGTGTCAGAACTTCTTCACCAACAGCTGTGCTGTGCATGGACCCCCTACATTTGTAAAGGACAGTGCAGTGGACGAGGGGCATCCCCACCACTCAGCCCTCACCCTGCCCCCTGGGTTGAGAATCGGGCCATCAGGCATCCCTGAGGCTGGGCTTGGAGTGTGGAATGAGGCAGCTGACTTGCCAGTGGGTCTGCACTTTGGCCCTTATGAAGGACACATCACAGAAGATGAAGAGGCAGCCAAGAGCAGATACTCCTGGCTGGTGAGAACTACTTACCTCTTCTACTGTCCTGTGACTTCCCACATTCCTTCTGAGGCCTGGAGGGACCTCATCTCCTACATGCTAGACAAGAATTAGGGGACATGGAGGGGACAATATGGTTAGCTCTGTGTACTGACTGGACTTTACATGAACACAGAGCTCCTCTTTAAGGATCAGATGGTAAGTGGGAGCAAAGTGGTGCAGACACAAAGGAGTGGCTCCTCCCTTGTGGGGCTCCCACTCTGATTGGACAGGTAGACTCAGATGTGTAGATGATGAGGAAGAAAAATACCATGTGGTCACAACTGGCAGTTGAATCCCCATGCAGGTTGAAAGAGCTTTGATGACAGTGGAGTAAAATAATTCTTCTATTATCTCCCCACAAAAAAAAAATATAAGGTCTTTAACTTCTCTTTTGAAATGCAGATCACCAAAGGGAGAAACTGCTATGAGTATGTGGATGGAAAAGACAGATCCTGGGCCAACTGGATGAGGTGAGGTCAACAGGTCTCTGGGTGCCAGAGGGGACTCTCATCCCCGACAAGCCCATATATCTTTCCCTCTCATCATGCCTCCATCAGTGGTCTCCCTTCATCCTTTTTTCCTCTTTTTCTCCATACACTGTTCTTTCATTTCAGGGGACATTTAGGAAAAAAGTATAGCATATGTCTTCAAAATACAAACCTGTCTGCTAGACACAATCTGGCCACTGGAAAGGACCTTGAAGAGCCTAGATTCACCAGGGACACTGGATTACACTTTAATTTATCAAATGAACATTAATTAAGCACTTACTATATTCCAGTTTAGGTGAAGGAATACATTACTTACACAGATCACACAACCCATGTCCTTATGAAGGACTTCTTGTAGACATACATAAGAAAAATTGCTTCCAGAAGCATTTAACTATAATTTTCAAGAGGTGCGCAGTGTCAAGATACCACAAACCGAGGATGGCCTAAACCTGTGAGGGCAGCAAACCATCCTGGCCTTAGAACTAGAGCTGGGCTCTGAGGCCTGCAGAGAAATGGTCATGGGCCCCTTTCCTGAGAGGGGCTCCCTTATCAGTGATAACAGATTGTGAATCAACTACTATTGTTCTGTTTTATTTTAACTAGGACAAAAAGACCTCCAATTTTCTATGGTAACCTTGTGCCAAGCAAGTGAATGGTACCCTAAATAAAGTGGGGGGGGGTTGGACTAAGGCCTCTCAAGAGAAAATAGACGTGGGCTGAGTACTGGATAATTAATGAGCTAATTTAGAAGCAGAGCCCTCGATGAAGTACCAGGTTCTGTGGTGTGAGACAACTTGATTTAGAGCTTGGAGAAGACAGAGATCACTGGATATTATGGCCAGTGAGGGTGGAGGTTAAATCTAGAACTGGGTTTTAGAAAATGGTATTCGGCAGGATGAACACTTGCAAGCAGGACTTGGAGGTAGGAATTCACATGACGTACTGACAGGCTCAGACACTGAACAGAAGGTTCCCTGGGAGCATGAGGGGCAGTGGGCAACACCAGAGCCTGAGGGCTTGAGGAATCAGTGAGCAGGTGGACATGGATGTAACAGGTAGTGGGAACTCATCACTGTGGTTTTCTTTCCCTTCCTCTGCCTCAATCCCAGGTATGTGAACTGTGCCCGGGATGATGAAGAGCAGAACCTGGTGGCCTTTCAATACCACAGGCAGATTTTCTACCGAACCTGCCGGGTTGTCAGGCCGGGCTGTGAGCTGCTGGTCTGGTTCGGGGACGAGTATGGCCAGGAGCTGGGCAGCAAGTGGGGCAGCAAGTGGAAGAGAGAGCTCGCTGCCAGGAGAGGTGGGCACCACTGTTATTCCTCAAAACAGAAAGAAAAGAGAGAATTCTCCATAGAAATATTCATGATCCAACTCTTAAGTAGAGAAAAGTCCACTCTAAAGTCACTAAAGTTTCAAATCAGATGCTTCAGAAATTCACAATGCATTCATATACCTTTGACTCTTAGGCAAAATTTTTATACTTTATTTTAAAAATATTTCATGCCCAAAATACACAACCTTATATAATGGTAAAATGCTGAGAGGCAAAAAAAGAAAAGTTTTCAAGCACTAACCAGCTCTCTCACCAAGGCAGTTTTTCATACCTGTTTCTTAATTTTCCTCTATACTTCTAAATAAAATGTTTTTCTTTATAGGTATTCATTATTTTTTAAAGATTTTTCCCTGGCTGGTGTGGCTCAGAGGATTGAGAGCCAGCCTGTGAACCAGCCAGGTGGTCTGGGAAGGGCTGTGAACCAAAGGATCACCGGTTTGATTCCCAGTCGGGGCACATGGGTAGGTTTCAGGCCAGGTCCCCAGTAGAGGGCACGTGAGAGATGACCACACATGGATGTTTCTCTCCTTCTCCTTTCTTCATTTTCTGAAAATAAGTCTTTTAAAAGAATATTTTATTTATTTTTACAGAGAGTGAAAAGGAGGGAGAAAAACAGCGTGCAAGTGAAACAATCAGTTGTCTCTGGCACGCCTCCAACTGGCCCACAACCCTAGCCATGTGCCCTGACTGGGAATTGAACTTGTAACCTTTCAGTTTGTGGGACAACACCCAACCCACTGAGCCACACCATTCAGGCAGAGCACATTTGTTCATCATTTCAGTGAATTATCATGTGAAGTCCTACTCTGGCACACAGAGGACCTGGAAATACAGATTACCATGAGGATGAGAATCACTGCTCTTGAGGAGCTGACGGGTGAAGGAAGGAAACCCAGGCACATGTACTTGCATGTGCATAACACTATACACTGGTTAGTGCTTTGGAGAAAACTAATCCAGGTCAAGTGCCTAGGGATCAGTGTGAGGGGAGGTGCAGTATTCCAGGTGGTCTGGGAAGGGCTGTCAGGAGATAACATTTACAACAATACCTGCAGGTGAAGGATCCCAGGCCGAGGGAAGATAGTTCAGGGAAGAAAAGAGGTGGGATGTTGAATTGACTGAGGGTCACTCAGGTCTCAGTCTCAGCATAGAAGGTAAGAACAGAGTTCAGATGCTTACCCACCTAGACATGCAGTGCCAGTGACCCAAGTTGTCACACTGGGGAGTTCCCTGAGTGCAAGTGTGCAGTCATCAGCTGTAGAGTGGTGTGTTCTCTGTTCTGATTATGCTTTGTTACTTTTTAGAAAATAAACTCCAGTAGGGAATTCCCTGACACTACTTCATCTCCAAGTGTGAGCACATGGTGGATTGTCCAGAGAGGAATAGGAGTCAGGCGTGATAAGTGTGGTTGGAGAAATACTTTGAAACATGATTTCTTAGTGTATTTGAAATGGGCTAACATTGAATGAAATAAAGCATAAATACTTGGTGTGAGGCTTTAGGAAGGACATTTTTGGAGGGGAAGGGGGAGAAAGGGAAATGTCAATGCATGATTTCCTCTCTCACATGCCCCCTACTGGGTACCTGGCCCACAACCCAGGCATGTGCCCTGATTGGGAATGGAACCTGCTACTCCTTGCCTCACAGGCTGGCACTCAATCCACTGAGCCACACAAGCAAGGGCAGGAAGGACATTTTATTTCATTGTTTTGGAAAACAGAAGCAATTCCTAGTTGGGGCTTGTGATTTTCCTAACATTACTTAGAAGGTACCTAAAAATGGGAAAGGTCACTGCAGTTCCATCCACACAGGGAGTGAAATGGCCTCTCACACTCCTCATTAGTCTCTAGTCTGGGCAGTATTAGAAAAGACCCTTGATATGGGTTTTCTGGATTTCTGAAGAAGATGCACTGCGTAAAAATAAAAAGGAAAAGAGATGGCGAGTGGACACTTTGTGGGAGACAGAGCTTGTGTTGTCACTATAGTAAGAATGATTCATGGGGCAGATCTTCCCAGGAGACTGATCATAGGGCCCAGGCATTCTCATCAACATCTGCCCTGACCAAACCTTTCTCTTTCAGCAGAACCAAAGCCAGAGATGCATCCATGTCCCTCCTGCTCCCTGGCCTTCTCCAGTCAGAGGTTCCTCAGCCAACATGTGAAACTCAGTCATAACTCTCAGATTCTCCCGGGAACATCTGCAAGGAAACAGCTCCAAGCAGAGGAACCCTGCCTAGAGCATCAGAATCAGCAGGACCAACATACTAATACACCCAACTGGAATGATAAAACTGAAGGTCAAGAGGTCAAAGAAAGGTCCAAACCTTTGCTTAAAACAATCAGTCAGAGGAGAATCTCAAGACCCTTTTTCCAACCTTCCAAAGAACGAATGAGGAACTCTAGTGAGCATGAGAGGATGATGGAGGAAGAGCCCCGTAGAGGCCAGAAAAAGAGTCCAGAGGGCACAGGCAAGTTCTTTGTTAAAGTAGGAATGTCAAGAATTGCAACAAACAAGTATAGAGGGTGTGGGCAAGGCCTCAGTGATGGGTCATATCTCATCAGAGACCAGAGGACACACTCAGGGAAGAAGCCCTATGTTTGCAGTGAATGTGGGCGAGGCTTTACACGGAAGTCACATCTTGTCACACACCAGAGGACACACTCAGGGGAGAAGCCTTATGTTTGCAGGGAGTGTGGGCGAGGCTTTACACAACAGTCACATCTTGTCAGACACCAGAGGACACACTCAGGGGAGAAACCCTATGTTTGCAGTGAGTGTGGACGAGGCTTTGCATGCAAGTCAGGTCTCATCACACACCAGAAGACACACTCAGGGGAGAAGCCCTATGTTTGCAGGGAATGCGGGAGAGGCTTTGCATGCAAGTCAGGTCTCATCATACACCAGAAGACGCACTCAGGGGAGAAGCCCTATGTTTGTAGGGAGTGCGGGAGAGGCTTTACACAGAAATCAGTGCTCATCATACACCAGAGGACACACTCAGGGGAGAAGCCCTATGTTTGCAGGGAGTGCGAGAGAGGCTTTGCATGCAACTCACATCTCATCAGACACCAAAAGACACACTCAGGGGAGAAGCCCTATGTTTGCAGGGAGTGCAAACGAGGCTTTACACGCAAGTCAGTTCTCATCATACACCAGAGGACACACTCAGGGGAGAAGCCCTATGTTTGCAGGGAGTGTGGGCGAGGCTTTACACAGCAGTCAAATCTCATCACACACCAGAGGACACACTCTGGGGAGAAGCCCTATGTTTGCAGGGAGTGTGGGCGAGGCTTTACACGGAAGTCAGTTCTCATCATACACCAGAGGACACACTCAGGGGAGAAGCCCTATGTTTGCAGGGAGTGCGGGCGAGGCTTTACACGAAAGTCAGTTCTCATCATACACCAGAGGACGCACTCAGGGGAGAAGCCCTATGTTTGCAGGGAGTGTGGGCAAGGCTTTACATGCAAGTCAGGTCTTATCACACACCAGAGGATACACTCAGGGGAGAAGCTCTATGTTTGCAGGGAGTGTGGGCGAGGCTTTACACAGCACTCAAATCTCATCACACACCAGAGGACACACTCAGGGGAGAAGCCCTATGTTTGCAGGGAGTGTGGGCGAGGCTTTACACGGAAGTCAATTCTCATCACACACCAGAGGACACACTCAGGGGACAAGCCCTGTGTTTGCAGGTGAACTGAGTGAGTCATTACCATTAAGTCAGATTATCAACAGCCATTGGAAGTCTAGAGCCCCTTACTCTCTGTAAGATTCTAATCAGTACAGAAGTAACTGATTAAACAAACCCTCCATTTTCAGGACAAGAGATGAGATGGACAGTTTCGTAAGTGGTATGGGAATGTCAGTACCAATTTCCTTCATGGCTTTTTGACATCTTATTCTGAATAGTTTTGTCTCCATACAAATATGAAGCCCACATCCCTCATTCTCCCATCACTGAAAGCAGTTTAGGAAGAGCCACAAAGAACTCATCCTCAGCCACAGAAATTCAACCGCTACAAATGGGGAAGTCTTGAGTCAGTCTACTTGGGTTACTGTCCAGAGAGAGGAATTTGAGACAGACTCACCAGGGAAGGGAATTCCCCAGACTCCTGAGAAGGAGGCCTTTTTCTCCTAATAGGCTCCCCACCCTCCTCCCTTGGATTCTCTGGGCTCTTCTAGTTTCTACAACCTCCGGAGCCTCAGAGGTGAATGGCAGGGAGGGATGTATGCTTGTGCACGGACGTGAGCCTGGCTCAGTCTGGGCACCTGGTCTTCCTCACTCTCCTTGCTGCCCCTTCAGGGTCAGCATTTCGTGGTGCACCGCACACAGGTTCCACATCAGTGCATAGTGCGTGTGAGTCTCAGCTCTTTTCTCCAGCTGGGTGACCTAAGGCAAGACTCTCAACTTCTCTCTGCATGCTTTCTAGTCTGTACAATGGGAATGGGAACTCTAGCCTTTTGGTTTGACATTCAAAGTTGAGTCAGCACAAACAGAATCTGGCAAGAGGATCACTGAGATCTCAAGCCCTGCTGAACAGCCTTCAGTGCCCATGTCTTCTGGGTCTTTAGCACTGGACAAAGGAAGATAAGGACAGGGTATGGGGTTTTTAGCCAAATTCAGACTTTGAGCAGACACCACTGCTTTCCCTACATAGACTCAGCTGCCCTGAAAAGGAAGCTTCAGGATGGGGATGTGCCTCTCTCCAGATTACCACCCTCAGTGAGCCTGGGCATCCTCATGAGCCTTCTCAACACAGGCAGGTGTTACTGAGAGTGATCTATGAAACAAGACCCTAGCCCACCCCTGGCTGAGAACTGACACTGGGAACAGCACCTGCCTGCACTGGTGTGAGTCAGGATAGATAGCCAAGCAGGGAGGACGAGGAAGACGTATCACCCACTAACTCAGCAGTCCTGTAGTTCAATTCTATTACCAGATGATCCAGCATCACAGGAAACACCATGCTAACACATTGAAATTCTAGGTATCATTTCCAATATCTGGCAAAGAAAGGCTTTCAAACTAGATTCACTCCAAGGCCTAAAAGATGGGAGGGGGTCCACAGCAAGGAAAGACACATGAAACAAAATTGGGCAACTGTTTGCCTCTGCCCACTATCTGTTTTATGAGAGGGTCCCTAATGTTTACAGAAAGAGCGTATAGATAACTGGGTAACTGCCTCAACTTTAACTGTTCGCTGTCACGGATCTGTTTTGCAATGAACAAATGGGGTCTGAAGCCACATAAAGATTCAGGCTAATGACCCTGACCCATACCTATATTTGGGTACTCACATTCCCCATGGAAACTGGTACCACTTTTACCAGTCAATCCATATGTAACTTCTTCACTCTCATCCCATCAACTGTAAGTCCTGAAGACAAAGGACCTGGTGCTCTTGCCACCCAAGCTGTTGCTTTTCATCCCCACCTCAGCAAGACCTGTCCTCTTCCATGAGAACGTATCACTAATAAACCCTCTTTGCACACTAATACACTTGCTGATCTGTAATCCTTTACTGCACTGGCAAGAAGAATCAAGTTCCTCTTGTGACAGGTGCACCCAATCTGCATATGGCATCATGAAGCCCACAACACAGAAGCTTCTGTAATGCACTTTCTTTGTACCTGGGCCCCATTGAGCTTCATATGCCACTGACACCATCTTGAAATTTGTACTCATTTAGCCCTGGCTGGTGTAGCTTAATGGATTGAGCACGGGCTGCGAACCAGGCATCGCAGGTTCGATTCCCAGTCAGGGCACATGCCTAGGTTGCAGGCCATGGCCCCCAGCAACCGCACATTGATGTCTCTCTCTCTCCCTTCCCTCTCTAAAAATAAATAAAT